>PVJX010006778.1:0-11584 GCA_004027295.1 Dolichotis patagonum
AAAAAAAATTGCTTAAATCTGTAATCCTAATTAGATTCTTCTATTATTCTACACTTTAACATTTTGCACTTGCTTTTGTAGTATTTGACACATTTGGCATGAATATGTGCACTTCGGGTTCATTTGTGTAATGCCAACCACTCTACACACATAATAATATTCCAAGGTCTTCCAGTGTCAGTAATCTTACTTTTGCTGTCCAAAATTTCATGTGTTTATCACCATAAATTCTGATTTTAGAAATGGAGCTATCATTGATTCATTGAACAGTTATAGAGTTAAATGACATGACATAGTGAAGACTTTAGTGAAGCTGTTGCATCAGAAGACTTCATTAAATTGTATTTATTAGTGAGAAATAATTCTATGCTAAGGGATTCATTATTTTAAGGACTGAGGCAATTATTTCAAATCGGCTAAAATGTGGGTTTAGGTCATTTTGCCAGCAGTCACAGCTAACACCTTGATACATTTAACTATGCACTTGTGCAGATATTATGCTATTTTCCTCATTTTTAACTGGGAATAACAACACTTGATAAGCAATAGTGCTGGAATAATTATTTAGAGCTCATGGTACAGTGCACAGTACATATATATTAACCACTCAATAAATATTGTTTTTTATTATAGTTAAGGTTTATTTTTGCCAATTTAACACATCTCTAAAAGTCCTATATTTTAAAATATTGTCTGTTCTAAGCTGTATTCTGAAAACTTTCATTACTTTCTACGTTTTTACTATGGCTTCTCTTCTTTTATTCTCTATTAAGTTTTTCAGTCATGAAAATGATTTAGGCTCCTTTTTTCCTCAACACTTTTCAAGCTTTTTGCTAACACTTCTTGTAGTAGGAATCCAAAAATGAATTATGACTTCATTTTGTTCTCTTTCAGAATGTCATTGTTTGGCTCAGCAAAATGTCTCTGGTTTCTCTTTCAGCACTTTAAAATCTCTACTACTTAAATCTTTTTACTGTTCCAGGCCCTTACTCAGATCGACTCATTTTAAAATTACCTTTCTAGTCTGAAAATATCACAAAAAATTACAACCCAAGGTCTTAAACTTGCATTAATCTGCCAGCTTTGAACTGTCTATATTCTTAGCCCAAGTTTGTCCCATACACTCTTGCAGACCATGAGATGTCCATGCTGAAAACTATCTTTGTCTTTCCCTCTCATTCCTTACATTTCCAAACATTACCTTATGCAGAAAATGGCATCTCTATCAGCACCTGCTAAACATCCTATTCCAATTTTATATGCCCATCTTCCATGTTAATTCTAGCATACTGGAAAGAAAATCTCTTCCTCCAAATTGTTTGCTTTCTTCCATTTTTAATCACTGTAATTAACCTTTAAATACATGTAATACAAATGTATTCAAGTAGAAAGGTGATTTCTAAATGACCTAAACATCTTTAATATCTTTTATAAGCCAACTTTAGAGATTGTATTCAGCATTCACTAAGATATAAAAGCTTTTAAAATTCATAATTTGATGGATATGGAGGATATCTATATGGTGCATTATATCTTCAAATGATGTATAATAGATTTATGTTCAACAGTATTCATGGTAGGGTCTAAAATTTTAATTACTTATCAAAATCCTACATCATATTTTTGTGCTTTAAATGAAAGACACTATGATTAGTCAAATGGAGATTATATAAATACTACCACTTATAGTTTCTACAACCTTTGAGAACTTTCCTGAATTTGAGTATTATGTGTCAGCAATTTCTTATTCATAAATGTTTCTCCATTTATTTTTCACAATAGTAAAAAACAATGAAATTGTGTCATTAATAACAGAAACTAATAATATCAGATCTCTTAAACTGTATAATTTTAAATGAACACATGAAGGATTGTTTAAAAATATTTTCTGTTTTGATGTCAAAGCTTGTGATATACAGATTAATGGACCCTGAAAGAAGTGCCATGCCATTCCTTAGAAACTTACATACCTAAAGTGTCCACCCTGACAAGTGTGTGACTATTTTACACTGCATGGCAAAGAGAATTTTAGTTAAAAAATGGAATTAAGCATGCTAATCAGTTTGCATTAAAGTAAAAGAATTGTGGATTAGGCATTTTGTCCACTGCAATTGAAGGTATCAAATATGAAGATGGGACCAAAGAAAGTGTCAGAGTAATTTGATATGAGAAAACTCCCTACAGCTTCTGGTTTTGAAGATGAAACAAGCCACCAACCAGGAATTCAGACAGCCTGTGGGAACTGGAGAATACAGAGCAATGGCTTCTCTTCTGTTCCTCCAGAAGGGACTTAGTCTTCTCACAGAAATTTGATTTAAGGGCTTCTGAGCTCTAGAGCTATAAAAGAATACATTTGTATTGTTTAAGCCACCAAGTTTGCAATAATTTGTTACAACAGCAATGTGAAAATAACACAAGGATCTTGATTTATTTGTAATTTTTTGGTTATCAAGATCTACTCAATTTTTAATTTTATCTTTACAATTGGAGCATTGACATAGAGCTTTAAGTATGGTGGGCTGGCTCTCTGCCACTCAGTTAGATGTCTAGCTAGAAGACATATCATAAACCACAAGTGCTTGAGAAATGATCACGTCCAATGCTCTCATGTGTCAGATGACAGGAACAAAAATACACATCAGAAATTAAGCAGCATAATTTTTTTATTTGTTTCATATTAACATTTCATGTGAACCATAACCAAAACTTCAAAATAATTCCTGTGATCTTTCTATTTGTTCAATTATAGAGTGCTGGAGCTCTCCAAAGAGTCTAATATTTATGATATAGTACTTGTTACTCTTTGATCTACAGTATTTCTCTTGAGTTCAAAAATATATATATCAAAAAGACATATTACCCTGTGGGAAAATATTTTCTTTATTAACTATACTACATACTTTAATAAATTATAAACAATATATTTTAGTAAAAAAATTGTTTTTGTATTTCAATTATATCTATAATCTCTGTCTCTCTGTGTCTGTGTCTGTGTCTGTGTCTCTGTCTCTGTCTCTCTGTTTCTCTGTTTTGATTAAAGGTCTGAACTTGCAATGCTCCTGGCTCAATCTCCCAAGTTACAGCCAAAATTTTTGTTTGGTTTTTTAAAAAGTTATTGATAGCATTAAAAGTTTGTAGACATTATACTGATTTTAAAAGTAATGATAGTTTAATAATAGCTAATATCTTTTAGCATTGTATGTATGCTAAGATACTGCTTCATTAATGCATTCCATATATATTACCCAATCTTATACTTTTTGTATATAATGTATGCACTATATTATAACACCAAATTTATAAATAAAGAAATAATTCATAAAATGGAGTGGCTAAGTAACTTTTCAAACTATAAAAATGAAAGCAACATTATCAGTTCAAATATAAGGTGTCATTTTTTATGGCCACTGTGAGTGTGTGTGTGTGTGTGCATTGCTTGATTGATACAATTGTTGCATTTGAGTTATTCTGAAGAAAGAATTTGAAAATATCAATTTTAATTATTATGAAAAACTGAATATAAGTGTAAAATTTGGAAGGATGCTGGCAATGTTAACTTTTTTTATTTAGAAGTAATGATGGATAAAAATTACCAAGTGACATGTAAATTCAGAACTCAGAGTGTACACAAATGCTATTAGTTGAAAAATTTAAGGTGATTAAATATAATATATCCTTGTAGCTTGGTCATTGAAAAGATTTTAAATACATGCAACATTGCAATGTGTTAAAGCAAATAGTTTCTTTCGTCATGTTGTATTAAATGGTATTGTTTCTTTATATACTTTATTCTGCTTTAAAATAATAAATGCAGCTCTATATAGCATGCAAAACTGTCATTTATAGAGAGATAGATTAGTGAGAAGAGAATGATTAAACAGCACAATTATTATACATTAGTTTTCAAGGAAGTATGTTTTTTGGAATATATCAAAGCTCCTAATATAGTTTCTAAATTAACTTGCTCGGATATGTATAGTTACTGGAACCAGTAACTACAGTAGGCAGTTTACTTTTCTAGGTTGAGTTCAAGTCACTGGGAAGGTAGGGAACTATGCTAGAGGTAGAACAGAGCCTCTTAATCTGCATTTCTTCCTTTGGTATGATTGGGCTCTTTCATATAATAGTTATTTATCTACACTAACCTCAAATTTATAGAATAAATGAAACTCTGAAGTATATTGTGAGGTTTTGCCTTTATTAGCTAAAATTGAAGTTTGGAGGTAGTGGTGATTTGGGCAGTGATAGAGAATTAAAAGAGTAAGTCACTTGATGACCACATTGTCCCTTGAGTGGCGATTTCTGGGCACAATTTTCTCTTTAGCAAAAAGCTACAAAACAATTTAAATTGATGATATGCACTATGGAAATGCTATCTGAGATAAAGAATGTTGATAGTATGTTATTCTTTGTATCATAGTTTATTCTATATTATTGTGTAGCATTTGGGATAAAAAAATATTTCATTTTGGTCTTAGACATTGACCACCATTCCACTGGAATTTGGAATTTATTTTATAAATACATCTATAGTTTACATATTATATTAAATTCTGTAGCATTGGCTTTTCTGCACATTATGTATTACTTTTTTGGTGGATTCAAAGTATCTATGCATATTTAGCAGTTTGTATTTGAATAATTCTTTTCATCCTTGCTATGGCTGGTGGCTAGATCTCCTCCAATGGCCTTGTGTGCTCACAGGTGGGGCTTTTTTAGAGGTGACTAGATTTAGAGTGTGTAATACTGAGGATGTGTGTGCATGAGATTACTATCTTGATTCACTGATTATTTTGGCATAGTTCTGAGTGTGGATAATGGGAAGGCCTTTCCTAAGTGTGAGTGCCAAGTTTCCTAAGAGAGTGTGGTGTTATAGTTTGAGATTTGGGGGAGGGGTACTCTGGATCGAACTTACGACTTTGCACTTGCCAGGCAGGCACTGTGCCACTAGCTATATCTCCAGCCCTGTAGTGTTACAGTTTGTGTTCAGCTGGGCCCCCCCAAGCCTCATGCAACTATGGATGTGGCTGAGTCTAGCATTTGTGATTGGTTTGCTGTCTGGCTCTGGGATTGGTAGTGCGAGTTCTGCACCCATCCAGGGGTGGAGTGGCATACAGTGTGAGGGTGGGAAGAAGGTGTGTGTTTCATCATTTTGCTCTGTGCTCTGCTGCTGGTTGTGGTGGCCATGAATGGCGGCCCCACCATGCCATCCTGCCTTGGAACCAGCTGTGTATGGACTGATACTCTCCAAACTGTAAGAAATAAACCTTTGCTTGCTTCACTTTGTCTGTCAGGTGTTTTGTCTCAAAAACAAGAGAAAAGTAACTAAGACATGTACCATGTACCATGGATATAAGGGACAGACACAAGAATGCTTTGGCCACATGCTGCTTGTTTCCTTGCTGCTTCTCTCCTTTGCTTCCTTCCTGTCTTCCTCGGCCATGAACTGTTTCTCCTCTGCGATGTTCCTCTGTCATGTCACCCAGCCTCAGAGCCAGTCAATTACGAACTTAAACATCTACAAACAGTGAGTTGAACAAAACTTTCTTCTCTTAACTTGTGAGCATTGGCTATTTTGTCTCAGCCACAAGAAATATAACTGACAATAATCAACTAATCAACTCTACTGGTAGAATCACTTTCATATACATTACCTCTTTCATAGAATTTCCCAAACGAGATCTTTAGCAAAAAGTAGCTGTTACAAACCCCGTATTTCTTTTCTAAATAGTGGCAGTGACCTTGTTCTCATGGAAGTTTGCTTCTGTTTAAAAAGTAGTTAAGCAACAATAATTTAGATGGCACTTTTATATTACTTGATGCCATAATAAATAGCAAGCATACCATCAGTGGCTTAGAAGATTTTCTCTTGATTATGACAAAGGAAACTCTCTAGAGACAACAGTGCATATTTATATTTTTATTTTAACTCTTGATTGTTAAATAACCCTTGCCCTAGTTTCAGACTGATGTCAGAAATTCTAACTGAAAGATTTCTACTTCACAGAGAATATTTTTGCCATTTTATGCTTCCCATTATGACACTTTTATTAGAAATTATTTACACTTTCTAAAGTATAGTTTAGTCACAACTAAAATGACAGTGTTTACTATGGTTAGGACATTACAGAAGATAATTGCTTAGACAGTGAGTTTACTAAAATAAAATGATACACACATGCAACCTGAAATATGTACAACAAAAGTCCCTCAAACCCTGGCATTGGAACTTTTCCAGCCAGTAACCTGTAAGGTTCCACACTAACTATACAGCAAGAAGTCATGAGGAGCAAGCTAGTGACATTTTATCATTATTTACAGTGCTCTACATTGCTGGCATTACTGCCTGACCTCTGCCTCCTTTCACATCACCAGTGGCATTTGGTTTTTACAAAGGCAAGAACCCTAGAATGAACTATGCATTCAAGGGGTATGAGTTGTGCATTCCTGAAGAAAGTCTAATCCTGATAGGAGCTTCCTCCTGTCAGTGCAGTACATTGTTTTCCATGAAACTGGTGCCTGGTGACAAAATATTTGGGGATCCACTGCTTTACAACACACTAAAAATGAGTATTAAAATCAGGAAGGTGTTCCTGGTCATTCGTCTACACTGGAGCACTGCAAACGACAAAGCACACCACTTACAAGGTGAGACTGAAAAATACAATGGATGTTTAATTTTTTTTTAAAAAATCACATTAAAAGACACATTTAATAATCTTCTTTAGATTATTAAAATTCTCATTTTAAACACTCATATTCCATGATTCTTGTCACTTTTGGAAGCTGTTGAAGAAATCATCTCTAGCAAGTGAGGACTGCCTTAATGTCCCAAATCTATGCAAAATGTTTAATTTTCATAGTCAATTTCATTTAGGGAAGGGCCTAAATATGAATGAGAACTGTTATGGGTTAAAAAATGGTGGTCAACTTAACACCAGTTGAATTAAATCAGTGTGCTGCTGAGTGTAGATGGCCCACCTGAGGAAAGTTGTCAGCATAAACAGACGTGGAGAAGTGGGTTCTCCTAAGTGGCATCACTTGAAGCCATTGGTTTTCCTGGAGGAACTCACCATGACTAGCTTCCCTAATATGAATTCAGCCATTATCATCAGAGGAGCTTGAGAACTTGTTGTTGAGAGTGGCCGCGATTCACATTGGGGGAACTTTGGTGCTTACATTGAGCATTGCTTCCTGGCTCCAGATGGGAAGATGCATGCTATTTAATCTCCAGGAGAAGCTTGTCATACTGGCTTCTTGGTGTGTACTTGGCTGTTCTCATCATTGGAGGAGCTCAGAACCTCCTTGTTGCTGAGGATGGATGCAGTACTTTTCAGGACAGCTTTGGTCCTTATTTTGAGCGTGACTTCTCAGCTCCAGTATAGAACACTCAACCTACTGGCACAGGTCCCTCATCTGTTGGCATAACTTTTTAGCTTCCACCACTGACTTTTTGGCCTTTCCAGAAGATCCATCAAAGAGACTGGTGTGAGTCCTTTTCATGAGTTCTAGACCTCCAGCTGAATTCATGGGAGGCATTGTCATGGGTTCTTGGTCTTCCTCTGGACTCATGCAGGACATTGCTGTGGGATCCAGGCCCTTGGCTGAATATTCTGGGTTTTTAGTGTTGTGCACAGATTTCCTGCATTTTCTTGTATTTGAGTCTGAGTGACCATCATAAAATAATGTTATAAATTCTGCGTCCTGATTGTAATCTTTCTCCTCACAACTCCTGACTACAACAAGAACCCACCCTAATGTTCTAAGAAGGCTTCCTTTTGTTGGATGGTGCTCAGCAGTAGCATTTACCATGCTTTTGAACAGAGGTAACACGCGCAATGGGATAAGTATATGAAGTAAGAGGAAGCATTTTGAGGATTAATGGCAATATTTCCTTTACTGTAATAAATTTCTTTTACTTAAACATTCACCATATTCTTTGGTCACTCCTCATGTGATACATGACTGTCTGAAAATTTTAACAGTTTTTGTAATCATATCAAAAAGTGTCATACACAACTTCTGGGATATAAGTAGCCCACTTTTGTACATTAACTTATTAATCAGTGGAGTTACTTTATGAAAATATAACAAAGACAAAGCTATGTGTATCATAGGTGAACAGACAATACATATAATAGATTTTCACATTTCCATTTGAATAATAAATGTTTTAAAAGAAGGGACTATAATTTAGAATAGTAATATAGAAAGAAAACTTGCGAGATTAGAATTTTATGCCCAGATGTGGGGAAAATTTTAAATTAGCCTAACTTATTGAAAATGTACACAGACATAGGTTTGTATATGTCTGTGTGCATGTTCATGTGCATGTGTGTATCTGTGTGCGTGGTTCTGGGGTTTGATCCCTCGGCCTCACACTGAGCTTCATCCCCCATTGATTGATTGATTGTTTTCTGGATCAAACTTTTTAAGTCACAAAGGTGCCAAGACTGGGCTCAAATTTGCACTCTTCCTGGTTCCACCTCCTAGAGTACTGGGAGGATAGGGGAGCAGCAAAGCACAGACATAATTTTGCTGTCTCTGTAAAGAGGCAACACAAGGGTTATAAGATGATTTCTTAAGGAAAATTAGATGATCTTCATTTTATATCTTCTGTTTACAGTCTCAGAGAATGGTGTGTAGAAACTGTAGGAAAAAGCTTTGTAATCCAATGTGCCAAGCACAGCCAATATTTATATTGTGATTGAAAGGAAAATATATTAGGATATGGGAAAATTAGAAAACATATATTACATGACCTATTGTGGTGAGAGTTGTATAAGAGAACTATCCAGTCAAAAGCAAAGCCAAACAAACTATACAGATAGAATGGTGACACTGAAAGCAAAATATAAGTAGTCCTGAGCCATTTATATTTTTTTTAAACTGAGAATCAAACTCCTGACCTCACACTTGCCAGGCAGGCCTTATGCTGCTGAGCTATATCCCTGACTCAACCACAAATTTATATATTGAAGGAATGATAAGAGGAAGATGGGTAAGGATAAGTAATGAAAGTGAACTGAATTTCTCTATGTCAATGTTACATATACAGTTAACTACTAGTAAGCAGAGATATGCCTCAGAGTATATAGAGTGATCAGATACAAAGTTTTAACAATTAAAATTAAAAATAAAATATTTAAGGGACTTTCAGAAACAAAAGCATAAATAACAAAAATATCATAAAAAGAAGTAATAAACTAAACACATTATTTATTATAAGTAATGGGACTTAGGTCAAATCTTTCTCTAAAGACATTGCCTCAAGCCGAGTGTGGTGGCACATGCCTATAATCCCAACACTCGGGGGGCTGAGACAGGATGATATTCTGTTAAGAAAATACACATCTCAGGGGAGAACAAATCAAGTAACAGAACTAGCATGTAACATGTACATGAAAAAGTCCGAAAATATCAATATTTTTCAATGTCTTAGTAATATTTAAGAAGAAATTAAGATTCTTATTTCTATAGACACAGGGTAATGTACTCAAAGATATAATAATATTTATCCACTTGGTAGTTCATGAAATATAGTACTGGAACAAGCTGAATAATGACCTCCATATATGTCTACAACCTAATTTCCTGAGGTGTAAATTTGTTATATAACATAGCAGAATGGATTCAGATAATTGTTTCGGGATCTTGAGGTGGGTAAAATATTCCAAATTAGGCAGCTGTAACACACTTGTAAGGATCTTTGTAAGAGGAAACAGAAGGAGATGTGATAGTACAAGTAGATTGGGACAGAGAGAGTTGAAGATGCCACACTGATAGTTTTGAAGAAAGAGAAAGGATCATAGGTCAAGAAACACGGGCAACCTCTAGAATTGGAAAGAAAGATAAAGAAACAGATTTTCAAATAGAGTTTCTGGACAGGATCAGGCCTGCTGACATCTTGACACTGAGGATACTAAGATTGATTTCAAATCTCAAAACTTTAGAATGTATTAGAAAAAATGTTTCTTTAAGCCTTAAAGTTGTGGTAATCTGATCCAGCAGGAATTGAGTGCACGTGTGAAAATGTATGTGTAAAATAAAATTACAGTAAATTCTGCCGGTAAGGACAATAGGCTTTTTTATCAGAATACATTTTTCAGAGTCAGAATTTGTATGTTGCTACATTATGTTTTATATATATCTTGTTTCCAGCTAGGGTGAAAACAGTGTTTCTAACTAAGAAGCATTAAAGTAGAAACAAAACCAAACTGTACTTCCTATTATACCATAGAATTATGTTTAAAATTCAGTAGTATTCAAATTAATGTGTGATTAGTTTCCTTGGCTTTGTATTACATAAATTGCTTTTTTAAAAATACAAAATGCATCCTATCTGCATTTCAAAACACTGCATTTAAAATCTCCCCACTGGGGGTTAGAAGGGAAATGAATTAAAAATGCTATTTACTGAAAAAAAAAAGATATTAAAGATACAATTTATAAATGCTACATAAATTGTAAAACCCAAGCAGACTTGAGAAAGAAGCAATAATACTGTCCAAAATGACACATTATCCTTGAAGCAATTTAAAAAATATTTAGGAAAAAATTCAACTTTTAAATAGTCAAATTTCTTATTACTAGAAAGAAAACAAAAGGAATCTATATTTATAACTCAGACAGTCAAACAAGTTATCAAATCCACTTCTCCTGCAAGAAGCCAAACAGAAAATTGTACTAAGAAGATCCTTTAAACAAAAGGATGCCTGGATGAGAAACTCCCTAGTAATGTTTTCAATCCTCAATACAATAAATAGCTCTTTTCATCCAATTATCTTGGGCACTGATTTTTAATTATGCTAAATTTTAATCACCTTATGAAATTACATATTTTCTCCAGTTCAAAATCTTTAATTCCAAACTAAAATCTAACAGAAAAGAAATAAAAACTGATTTTTATGCATTTTTAGAAACAAAATAAAATATTAATAGGTTAAATATTCAATTAAAAAATGAATCTATTTCAATGTAGTACCTGTTTATAACACTATTGTAAGACATTATAACACTATTATAATGTTATAACACTATTATAAGACATAACACTATTATGTCTTAAGATGGATTCTGAAGAGGACTCAGACATTGTAAATTTTGAAATTGCTCAGAGAATATTGTGTATATCTTTAAATATTGAGAACTAAGGTTCTTTTTGGTAGCAATATTTCCTTATGTGGGAGCTGTTAGAATAGGAACATTCACTTTGAAAATCTGTGTGTAACATTCATGATTTTCTACACCTCTGTTGCTTTCTAAAGATGAAAGGACAACATAAGTATGTGTCTTTCCATATATAGTGAAAGAATAAAACACAGTATATACAGAAAAATTAGGTAAAAGGAGATCCCCACAAATCCCAGACCTCAAGCAATTTTTTCAAAACCTACTTGTGGCAAAGAGGGTGGAACTGGATAGTGTCTGGCAAAAGACCAGCAGCCCTGGACAGAGTCATTATAAAACCCACGTAAAAAGCATGTGATTGATGTGTAAAAATCAAATGATTTGAAGGGCTTGTAAGAGGAGTGAGATGAAGGTGTTTGCAGTAAGAGGATGAAAGAAAAGAGGCACACCAGAG
>PVJX010006778.1:11684-36329 GCA_004027295.1 Dolichotis patagonum
ATCAAATTTCATGCAAAGTTATAATAAGAATAAGAGGAGAGAACATCATAATGCTTCTACAGAGAGGGAAAGCAGGCCAAGAACGACAGGACCAAAAGACTTGAAAACTAAAATCTGTGTCAAATTTTTCAGACATGAAGAAAATAACATGTCATGCAAAAAAGCAACATAAATCTGAAATAGATGACTTAGAATTGGGTTCAAAGATCTCATGAAAAAATTTCAGGAATAAACACTAAATTTAAAGGAACACAAAAGTAGCATCAAACATCAACAAATAATCCCTTAAGAAAATTGAAAGTTAAAGAAGTAGAAAGTTTTAAAATTTAGGTTAAATATATTAAAAATAGATTAAAGAATTTAAGGGAAAACTAAGTCACAAATTTGAAATAGATAAAGTAAGTTAAACATAAATTATAAATCCTAAAGAAAAAAATGAAGTAAAAGAATCATACTAAAACATGTATTTATAAAAAATATTCTAAGCAAACAAACAAAAAGTCAAAAGAAAGCTACATATTGAGAAAGATCTCTGTGTACTTATTAATGTTAACTCTAAATGATCTGGTTGATCTAATTTATTTATTTGAACTGTACAAAAAGGGAAGAAAGGCTATGTTTTGCATGATGTAGAAAAAATACATGTGATTTATAAAGAAAGAAAATTAGATGTTTTAGATTTATTAATAAAAATTAAGATTATCCATAATTTAAATTGGAAATTACCTTGAATCCTAGTGCAGATACAGTAGTATTAGCATATTAATAAATATTTATGTATTAGGATTAAAAATGAGTAATTTAGACAATTGAATGATAACTTCTATTATTAACACACTTCTTAGCAGCTACAAAATTTCAATTAGACATTATTTGTCATCCTTGAATGTGGCTTTCGGCTGTATAAACTTCCCAAAAAATAGTGATAATCTTTGTAAGCAGTGCAAACTGCAAACTTCATGGAATCAATCCTATTCTCTTTCCTGTTAGTACAGCATTTCCTAAAAACCACTCCAATCTGTCCATGTCAGTGCATACTTTTGATATGTTGTATATAATATGCAAAAAAGCATATGATAAATTTTTCTCCTGGGTACCTTAAAGTACTTCATAAATAATTAATTTTTAAGAGTTCTGGGATTTAAATATGCTGTCAGTGTGGTTTTAATGAAAGAAGTGGAGAAGGTTATAAAGGGAACATAAACCTCTAAACAACTTTCATCATGTTAGAAGCAGAAGATAAGTCCCAAGTCTCGGAACTTTTCTTTAAAAATGCAAAACGGATTAAAGTTCTAAGTATAAAAACAGAAACAATGTGCTGAAAGGTAAAATAGGTAGAACTATTGAAAAAATATGTGTAGGCAAGGACTTTATGAGCAGAATCGTGCATGCCCATGTTTGTCATACCAAAAATCAATAAATGGGATTACATGAAAGGAAAAAGCTTCTGCAGAGTAAACATAATAAGTGACAGAGTGAAGAGACCCTCTAAAGAATGGGAGAAAAAATATTTGCTAGCTATTCTTCGTAAGACTAATACCTAAAACAATAAAATGACTCCAAATAAAGTCCAAATCAAAAAATCAGGCAACCAAAATGAACATACACTTCTCAGAAGAAGATAAATGGCCAATAACCCATGAAAAAATGTTTAGTATCTCTGGCCATTACAGAGGTTCAAATGAAAGCAATGAGATTCCATTTCACTCCAGAAAGAAAGGCCTACATCAAAAATTCAAATAATAACAAATGCTGGTGAGGGTGAGAGTGAAGGGGAAAAAGAAAACCTTTCCCTATTGTTGGTTGGAACATAAACTAGTACAATTATTGTGGAACTCAATATGGAAATTCTTCAAAAATCTAAATCCAGGAATTCAATTTGATCCAGATATTCCCCTGCAAGTTATCTGCCCAAAGGAGTTAAATACATTATATTTTATAATTCTTAGTAGCAAAATTTTGGAAGCAATCTAAATGTGGATCAACATATAAAAAGATTAAAAATGTCTTTACATATAATGAATTACCATTCTGCAATAGAGAAACATAAGTCAAGTGGTACTTTGGGACAAAATATTAGTCAGGAAAATGATTTGTATTCAGGTATATAAAATGATGCCAAATGCCCAACAAAAAGAGAGCCAAGGAAATAACTGAGCAACACACAGGAAAAAAGACAGTAATTAATTATAAGAAATACAATTTCACTGTGATGATACACATTTTTACCGATATGATGACTAAATATTTTTTAAAGAATTACCATTGACAGGATCAACTAAAAAAAACTACAGTACATTTATACACTGGAGAATAGTTAAAATTCTTAAAATAATAAATCAAACATAAATCATGTAAGTATGTGCAAACATATGAACATAAAAAAGACTTGGATACATTATGTAGAAACTAAAATAAAAATTTACATATGTTGTCCATGTTACTTAATTAAAGAGCATACATACAGGTACATACATCAAAAATGCCTTAGAAGTCATCCAGAAGGATGCAAAAACTATTGGCAATGATCAGCTTTGCAAAAGGTACCACACATATGTATCTCTTGATTACATCTTTTAGAATTGATTAGTATAGTATTCTGTAAAATAAACAAAGTATCTTTAAGTGGTATATTCAACAACTTAAAAAATCTAAATTGTGTTTATCACAAACCAGAATTTCCTTTATAAGACCTCTAATAAATTATATAAAACAACTTAGCTTACTATAAAAACTAAAAATGAAAAAACCTGAAATCTAGGCTTTTTGTACCTTATATGAAGCTTATGATAATTATTTGTTCACATAAAACTTAACCTACTTTTCTGTATTATAAAAAACAGAGAAATATATAAGATATAAGAAAAATTACTTCTTAATATTAGGTTTTAAATTGTGTTATCTATTGTTTAGTCCTATTTGTTTCACTTTTCAACACTATGTACTACAGATACTCCTAAACTACATCACCCTGGGGGAGTACAGAAAATAGCTATCAAGTGAGAAATGCTTGGATTCTTAGGAAATAAATTCTCTAGTATCGAACAGTGTGATATACTACCCACCAATCACTAGAGTTAAAAAAATTAAAGAATATAGCTACATGTGATCAGAAACATAGATTGTAGCCTCAAGACAATGTTCTGATTGTCTTAAAGTTCTACTTACCTTAACTATACTTAGAAAGACTTTTGAGTCTAACTGTCAAGCTTCATGTGCTATCATACAGTGCACTTATAATAACATAAACAACAAAAATACAATTTCAGTTAGCATAGAATTGGTAACCCAGAAGTTTTCCTCCTTACCAATAATAGAAAATAGCATTATCATATATTTGTGATATTTTTCTAATTTAAGAATAATTATTACAATTTATAACAATTATAAATAAAAATACTTCGTAAAAGTCTGGTGAACAGGGGCTGGGGATTTAGCTCAGTGGTGTAAGTGCCTGCCTGGCAAGTGCAAGGCTATGAGTTCAATCCCCAGTACCACCAAAAAAAAAAAAAAAAAGCCTGGTGAGTAAAAGGGTTAGAATTTCATCAACAGAAAGCAGACTTTCTAATAAAATACTTGTTAGAATACAATGCTCTGTACAAGTAATATAGGCTATGAGTATTAATTAACTGCTTATCTTTCATTAAAAACACATTTTATTGAAGATGACTATAAAGGAAAATAATCCTAAAGGTGCTTTCAACATTATAACATAATTGCATAAAAATTGGCAGTTGATAAAATGAACTTTCCCCTGTGGTTTATATTTAATATGAATTATTTATAAACCTCTCAAGAAAAGTTTCAAGCACCCTTACATCATCGAATATAACCATATGTCTACACACAATCTATGTGAGAATATGTTTATAGAAACACCTAGTCATTCATTGTCACTAACTTTTATCACAACGTATAAATAAATATGAACCCTTGTGTCACAATTGACAAATAAACTCACTGTACACTCACACAATTTACAGAGAAGAAATCTTATATGTAATTTTCTAACAATGCTTCATATTTCCTTCAATAATATGAAAAAATTGAATTTACATATTAATTTACTTAACTGTCTTATTCATAATACATTTATATGAATATAAAATTATTTACATAAATACACTATATACATGAGACAGGTTAAATTCCAGTACTCTAGAGAATATTAATTTTTGAATGCATCTCTTAAGTATGAACTCACCATCATTCCTCAACAAGAGTTTCCATGCAGTGGATTTCACCATCACAGGCAGAGTTGGCATATGCCTTTATTGGGAAAAACAGTCAGTTTTGAAGACTTCCTACTTCTAACTAGCTGCAGAAGAATTGGTGTCAAGGTAAGTACTCCATTACCAATAGACAAAGAGTCCTCATTAAATATATTAGTTTTATTTTCTTCTGTTGGAATATCTTTCTCTGATCTAGACTCACAGTATTAGCTTTTCTGTCACTTGGGCAAAATACCTGATATTTTTGACATAAAGAAGGAAACATTTAACTCAGTTTGCTGATTTTTGTGGCAGTCATCCACAACTGATTTCAAAGTCAAAATATCATGATGGAAGAGAATAGTAGAACAAAGATGATTAGTTTGTTGTGACCAAAATGAGAGCAGAACAGTTCTAGAGAAGGATGAGCCAGAGACAATAAATTGTACACAAAGTCATGACTCCAAGATCCACCTAGACACAAATGGAATCATGTTTCACTAATATCATAGACAGTTCCAAAGCCTATCAAGTTGACAATTCAGCATAATGGTCACATTCCACCCCTTGCAAAGTTGACACTCAAATACATTTTCTTAAACTATATTTACTCTTCACATAAACACAAGGTCACAATTCTGCTTAGTATGATATATAACTATCCTGTATACAACTAAAACACAGTTTATCCCTTCCCCAAATTCTCAACCATACTCACTATTGCTAAAAGTATCCAGTCAAAGTCTTTTCTGAGACCCAAGGTAAATTCTTTGCTAAGAAGCCTTGGAAAAATCAAAACACAGTTTATATGACTCCAAGATGCAGTGGCATCAGTTAAACAATATCTTTCCAAAAGAGATAAATAAGGATATAGCAAAGAATAGTGCCAAAGCAGATTAAAATGCAGCAGGAATTGTACCTGCCAGAATCACATCTCAATGTCCCTATGACAGAAGAAAAAGATGAAGGAATTCAGGTTTTTATGGGGGTATCCATATTGGCACCCAAGGAAAAATAATCTCAGGTTCCCAGAGAAGTAAGAGTAAATTAGTGACTTTGGGGCCTTTCAAGGACAATATCTATGACGATTTATCATGTGCAAGTTTGCACATGATCATGGGTGGGTCTCTTTGGGTCATTTTCAGTGTCAGTGTCATGAGTTTCTCCGTTAAGAATATTGTGTTCATTGACTCTTTGCCTGTGGAGGATGTGAAACATCACTGCTACCTCAGGGGATATGTTCCGCACAAAACAAGAGTCTAGACACAACAATGAAGCTTTTGTATTTCCCGTCTGTCATCATGACACCCAACACACTACAGGTTTATTCCACAAAAGATACACCATTTGCCATGCAGGAAAAAATATGACATTATTTTGTTCATTTAAGACTTACTAGAGATGGGGATGTTATATTCCACTCTAGTACAGTTTAACAGCCACATCTGGCTCCACTAAAAAACACAAAACAAACAACCAAACAAAGCGGGAGTTTGATAATAGATCTTTGTTGGCTGGTTGCCAAAGTACTATGCTTGGCTTCCTAAATACTCAGGCATATTGCTGTTAATTAGGAAGAGACAGCTATAGAGGACAGTGCTGTGCTCACCTAAATTTTCTTTTAGATTCCTTTGTGGAGTAAAGATCAGGACAGATTTGCCATCCTATCGAAGAGTTTGAGTAATATTTTCACCATACGTCTGCAGGGAAATCTAAGTTCTCTTGCAATTTTCCATTCATTTATAGAGCTAGGTGTGCAATGTGTACAAGTATTCCCAGAAATACTTGTTGCTCATTATCTTGATGACATATATCATCATTGCTTATCTGTAAAAGAAACAATTTTTCCATATCTATGTAAAGTCATGGACATTATGATATGCACAGGCTGATTTATCAATTCTGAAAAGTTTCAGGGATCTGTTCAAGAGATGCAGTTCCTTAGAGCCCCCTAGGTCAATTATCAAAAGAATATTCCTGATGAGACTAAGTCAAAATTGTTGCCTTTCATAGAAGTCATGGAGGGAGAAAGAGAGAGACAGAGACAGAGAGAGAGAGAGAGGAGAGAGAGGAAAAGGGAGAGAAAGAAAAATATCTGGTATACTTGTTTACAGTTATCTGGTATACAGTATACATCTGGTATACTTGTTTAGTTCTTAGAGGCAAAACGTACTATTTTTTTCTGTGTATTTTGGTTCCTAGAGTCCAAAGATGGCCATATTGAAATGAAACCCTAGCTAACAACTGCAGGATCTTGAGGTCTTGCAGCTTGCAGTGACATGTGTCTTACCACTGGGAACAGACTAGGGAAAGAGCTCTTCATCTCTATGAGACTAAAGATCTTACTGACTTCTAGTCATATGGATCAGGACTGCTACTAAAACAGTGTTTCATTAAACACTTAAATTACCTGAGATGCATTCTAGATAAGTCCCCTTTGGAGTGTCAACTTTTGGTCTGCTGTAGAGTCCTAAATCAAATAGACTCCTATCACTCAGGAACCATATGGGATCTTAAGACCTGAGCTACTTATCCTCATGAGGATACTCACTAATTTAACTAACAAAATAGAACAGGCTCAACAAGCTTCCACCATTCAGTGGAAATAGCACAGGTGAGTTGGTGACCAGGTAAACTGGAAGACACATGGAAGAGATCAGCTGTGTTCATGATCATGTAGCTTCCTTGCTGGAAGGTAATAAAAGACCCTAGAAGGTGCTAAATGCCCTGCTTTGCTCTTAACTAAATTGGATCTACACATAAAGATATGCCAGTTGACCTTATACCTTGATCCTTAGATGCATTTTCAAAACTCAAAGCTGATAGAGATGACCAGGCCACTTCAGCCCCTCCATCCTAACAATAGCCATTTTTCTTTTTGGCTGAGACCAGATGAAATGTCCAGTGTGCCACACTCCATGTGGTAGTGACAGCTAAATAGTCACTGTGACAGAAACTGCATGCTACATATTTTCAGAGTCTCAGGTCATTGCAAATAGATAAAGGAGTATGAGTTTATAAGTAATTCATTAATAATTACAAAAGTAAGGTTTCTTATTTGTAGGTACAGAGTCTGTGGAAGCAGTTTGCAAACTCAAAATGGCCCTCATTTATTACCCATATTGAGAGTTACAACAATAGACCATGCCACCTCCTCAATCACAAACCTAACTCATTAGCAAACATGGGAAAAATCATAAGTATTTTCTTTAGAAATGAACCGAAGCTAATGATGCAGCAGTTATATAACTCCTGCTAGTAAACCAAGGGCCATACTAACTGGCTAACAGGGCAATATTAAGTAGGCAAAGCCTGCATTTGAGTGAGTCATATTGATTATCTCAAAACAATAATTTCTACTCATAGGTTCCAATGATTTCTCATGACCATGAACACATGGTCCAAATACAGCATCACCATTCCAGTGTACCATGTACACATGACAACCACTAAGTTTACTTAAAAGAAATTTCTTTCCATGCTAGGTACTAGCAGTATTCCAAATTCATCACCCAGTGCATTTAGTACACAACCTACACAGGAGTAGGTATGTTCCCATGATATAGGAAACAACCTCAAATAAATGGAGTGATCAAGGGAAGGGACAGCTCAAGCCACAACTGCTCAAAACCATCAGAAAGAACAAGGAACTTGATGACATTCTTGTATGACAGCAGCCATTTGGCCAGTAAACACTGCTCTCCAGTGAGGGAAACATGGCACTGTAGCATGTGTTGAAAAATTCAAACTAATAGGTTGCTTCTGGGCAGCTCCCTTCTGTGGTAGCCACAGGAATAGGAAAAGGTTGACAGAATATAAAGACAGGTGGATTCTTTTGGTTATTCCCAGAACTCCTGACCTTCTAATTAACATGGATGCTATTATAAGATACACCAGTTTTTCAGGGCATGACCTCTTTTCCTAGGTTGGAAAACTAGGAGCAAAGGTTGGCTTTCCAGCAGTGCCAGTATATCCCCACATAAGTTGTAGACTCAAGAATCTTACAGATAGACTATATAGCTATCCTCACCCCAGGTAATTGGATAAAGAAATTTTAAGCTTTAGGAGGTTTGTGAAATAAGACAATGGCAGCATTAATGTATTCTCATCACCAAAGAAGTCTTGCTGTGCCAAAACACCCTGAAATGAATCAGCTCATCTGGGTGAAATGAGGAAAACATAAATAATGTTATATTCCTCTTCCTGGGCTGACGTCTTTCTTGTACTACTATCCTACTGTAATGCTCTGGCTGGTACAGAAGTACTCATATCTTCCACAAATCACTGGAGATCAATGATACTCACTAAATTTGCCTACGAAGGTGGAAGTGGAAAACCTAATAGTCCTTGTGCTGAAGGAACAGGAAGTGTTTGTGGTATTGGCAACATTTCGTGTTGGTTTTGAGGAAAGTAACAAACAAATCGGTAAAGACACAGGTTCAGGCAGTATACTTCTCATCTGTGTACCTGTAGTCCTGTCTCTCTTCAGTTTTTTACTTCATCTGCCTTAATACACTTTGGGTTCCCAGTTGAGGACCATGCTCCTGGGATACCTGGTTTTGAATCCCTTCTTCTAATGATGAGCCTAGTATTGTCTCAAAATGGCAGGGAGGCTTAAAGAGCAAAGTGAATCTACATGCATTATTCAGGGCCCGTAGGAATCCAGCTCCACCTCCAATTTTCGGTTAGGCAATGGTAGTATGAAATTTAATATGCTTCATAAGCTGATGTGTTGATGAAGTGATATTCAAGGTGTGGACTGTTGGGGACAGCAGTCACTTATATACAGTCTGTTGACCTTTGCTTGATTACTTAAGAATGAGTCTCAGATAGAGAGTATTTCCTTTCTAGGAAATACAGACCCTTCAAAGCCAGGGTTTGGCTTACTAACTTGTGTAGGAATAACTTTTTCTGTTCGGACTCAAGGCGTACTTTTTCCTGCCTAATTTATGTGTGCCATATGGTACCTACCACCTCCACCACTACATCTATCCTGAACAATAAATGGGCTAATTTACCTGAGCAACAAGTTGGGAGATCAATGTAGCCTCTCTCCCTGAGTCAGCTGAGAGGTGAGATGCCTCACCATCAGGGACTGACACTATTGAAGCTGACAGGGTTCTGTCTCCTCCCTTTGTGAATAGAGAACTGGCCCATTCAGGGAGTCGTCCTTCATTACTCGCATATCATACAGAGATTGCGATTCTGGGACTGCCACTCCTGCTAGGTTGCATTTTTATGCTGTTCGCTGTCCTCTATGTAGTGAGGTTACTGCCCCCAGGATGGTAATTCTCGCTACTTGCTCAACCCTGTCAACTTAACTGCTGTTAACTGCTTAACTGCTGTCAGCCCTAAGTTTACTATAATCATCTCAGTCTAGAAATTCCTGTGGTATCTTAATCAACTCTGTCCATTTCTATAAACATATTAGCAACTGTTACTCCAAAATATAGAAGGATAAATGATAGAATATACAACCATAACAGAGCCATCCAATTAAAATGCCTTTTGAATGAGAGCCTCTGTCCTCCTTGAAGTAATAGTGATTGAACAGGAGCCCATCAGATGAAAACTCTTAACAAAGGAAAACTCCGCAGTTAATTTTCTAGGTTCTCTTTCCTAATGCTTTTCAGCTCCTCCCAGTAGAGTGGATCTAGCAGCTGCGGTTTGAAAGTTTCTCTTCTGATGAACACAATGAAAAACAAAAAAATGTCTTGAGGCAAATGTGTGTATGAAAGAAAATTACTTTTGAAATGATGAAATGCAGTATAATTCCTGAGTGGTTCATATGTGACTTGTGTCAGTCAGAATCATTTTGATTATAAAGCAGGAAAGAAATATTTCTTTCTACTTTCACAGAAATAAAAATGGACTATGTACTACTTTATAGTGTTAAAAATTGGAGGAAAATGTGGAAGGCGTTCTGCTCCTCAAGGAATATACTGTTTGAAATTCTAGCACAGAGATTCTAACCTACTCATCTCTTGTGAGAGAAAATAATCCCAAATCACACAAGTAAACTGTCAGCACTGTCAAATATCAGTGAGCAATTCATCATCAATCATCAACACTTTATCTCTCAGGAAAGACTCTGAAAGCTGTCCAAAATATCATTGAATGACCCCAAGGCTACCACAAATACTTAATGAGATCTTCACGGGATCTTTTGAAATTTTGCTTTTAATGTTTAACACCTTCGTTGTTCCACTCTCACCAGACTCTTTTTCAGACTCTTGTGACTCTACCTTTAATAATCTCCTTGTGACTCTACCTTTAATAACCTTCTTTATTATTTCAGAACACAGTGGGAATGAAGACAGCCTTTGTACATGATTTATATAGTGTGTGTCACCATAGCAACCCTACTATAATTTAGAAAACAGACCTCTTTATAAGGAGCAGTATAACTGTGTTAAGAAATGGCAACAAATGGCAGGGCAGTTTATTTTTGTAGCTTATGCTATTTTTCTATGACCACTCTTATTTATATTATTCATTGGTACATTTTCACTGATAGTAGATTTAGTGTACATCTGTCCATTGTCTATAGGATGTATAGAATTAGTACCATTTTTCTAAGAATGGCCTATCAAGGGATACTTAGTTTAAACACAACTCACTAGAAATAGATGAAATCTGTATTTTTTCCCCAAGACAATATTCAATGATTAAAACTTAAATATGCTTGGCACTATGAAAACAAAACACCCAAATTAATGATTAAAGTGTTTCACAGCAAAGAAATGCTACTGCCTCGGTGATTGAAGTTGGCAAGAATCCTCTCCTAAGTCAGGCAACAGAGTTTCAAAAAACAGCAGAGGTTTCCTGCATGCCAGGAGAGTAGTTAGAGTGGGTTGTGTGAAAGTCCATTGGTCCTACACAGCTGCAGAGCTCAGAACTGAAATTTCTCACTAATTAAATGAACAATTGTTGCACATTTATGAAATCTGGGGGACTGTGTAAGCTTCAGAAAATGAATCAACAAAAAGGTAAATGAAAGAAATAGTCATTTATAGGAAGCTCATGGTTTAGTGAAGGAAAATAATTAAACAATCATATAAATATTATCTCAGTAACTGTAAGTTACCTGAAGAATACCTACTGTAAATGAAGGTATATCCTACTGGACCCTCAATAAATCTAACATCCTTATATGTGCTGATGCTAAAACAACAATAGGACTCTGTGATTGTTTTATTGCTTTTTGTAAATCATATATAGAAGGAAATCAATTATTTTGAATTCAGATACTTTTCTAGGTTTCCAAATTATGAACAGTTAGCATGAGTTTACAAATTTTCAATTGCTCTGAAGCAAACAAATTTAAATTAATCCTATGACATCATGGTTGCCCTTTACTCCTTAATTTGCATTGTGGATCAATTGTAATAACTGATCAGTTACATTAACCAGTATGTATCCTATCATTTGCAATTATTTTCTTCCTCTTTTATCTGTAAAAGCAATCTCCCTCACACTGTTTTTCATGTGCAAATATTAAACAGTCAATACTAAACTGTCTCGAAATTGGAGTCTTTCTTTTCAGTGACTGACCATACATATGACATTTAATGACAAATTTCAAATATTTGAAGAAGAAAACTACTGTATGTTCATGGTAGAAAACTGAAAAAAGACAAAAGCACTACTAAGTATACTAGTTTTATAAAGAGGAGATCAGTAAATATTTGTACTATGTGTCATTGTGTGTAATGGGAGGCTTCCTTGCTACAATTATACCACATTGTATAATTTAAAAATATTTAACATATATTAATTTTCATTATTAAATATATTTGTGATGAACATGTTTCCATAAGTTGTACCATTATTAAATCACTTTAACAAATATATCTATTGTATTATATACCTTTAATTTCAATGTGGTGATAACATTTAAAATGTACTCATAGTAATTTTGAAATATATACTACATTATTATTAATGACAATCCATGCTATGCAATAGATCACTAAAGCTTATTTTCCCTCTCTGAAGCTTTCTATCCTTTAATCAATGTCTCATCTTTCCCACCATCTTCCACTTTCATTGTACTCTCTATTTCCATGAGACTGACTTTTTTTTTTTTTTTTTTTGGTACTGGGGATTGAACTCATGACTGCCTGCTTGCAAAGCAGGCGCTTAAGCCACTGAGCTAAATCCCCAGCCGAGATTGACTTTTTAAAAATTCCAAAAATGATATCATACAGAGTTTGTCTTCCTGTTTCTGTTTCATTATATTTAATACAAGATCTTTTGGATTCACTTAAATTGTTGTAAATTACACACTTTTTCTGCTATCAAGGACTAAATAGTATTTCATCATGTATATATGTATACTTTTCCTTACTCATTGATTATTTTTAAATTAAGATTCGTTAGTCATGGTAACTTCTTCTAAATCAGATGTCTATTCAGGTCCTTGGCTATTTTAGTTAAGTTGCTTTCTTTCTATGCAGTTAAGTTTCTTCTACTACTTTTAGACTTTTGTATACTACTTTTAAGTCTTTTATCTATTTTGAATTTGTTTTTATGCAAGATAGAAGATGAAAATTTAATTATATTAGCTTACATGTGGACATCCAGTTTCAGTATTTTTAAGCATAGAACATCAGTTTTTGTTTTTTAAACAGACTATCCTTTCCCCATTGTGTGGTGTTGGCATCCTTGTAGAAAGTTAAATTGTAAAATGAATGTTGAAGTAAATCAGAGGTGCTTTCCATTAAATACTACATACAATATATTGACCTACAGGTCGCCAATATTCAGGATAAAATATCATTTTTTTCTAAATATTTTGTAGAATGAGCCCTTATGAGACAAAAGATTTGTTATTTCAAACTCTTATGAATGCCTGTTGGCATTTATCTAGACCAAGTCCTTCATTATTTTCTCAAACTAACCTTAATCATGATTTTATTCATAGAAGAAGTGAGACTACTGAATTAGGTCATAAATTAAATATATAATAGAACCTCTAACTGGTCACATCTTTATTTGAAAGTATCAGAAATTTCTATATAAATATATTCTTCTATGGAATCCCACAAATCAATTAAGAAGGGATATTGAATATCCAAGTTTACTAAAGCAAGAAGATTTAGCTTTAAAAAGGAAATACAATTTTTGATTTTAAAGAAAATTAAACACACACAAAAAAAATCCTAAAATAAAGCAGACCAGGAAAAAAAAAGAAAAACAAAAAAGCAGACCAGAACAGAAAAATGCAAGCAATGCAGGACTTCAAAACAAGAAACAGGAGAGGGACAATGGGTAACACAGTCTCTCGTTTTCTTCAAAATAGCTGTCCATATCATCAGACATAATAAAGTCAAATAACATTCTTAATTTGATAAATAATATTAAAATGCAATTTAAAAATAAAAAGAATTTCTAAATGCCTTACTCATTTAAGAATTAAAATATGTGCTAAAACATCCTGATATATTCTACTGTGTACTCACATTGAACAATTTCCCTTCAGTTTTTATTTCCATAAAGCAGATCTGCAGAACTTATTTCTATGTCTTTCAGCATTGTAGCAAATATATTTTATCAAATAATGAACTGTAATATAAATCATTACAAAATTATAGCATTTATATTATTTTAGCAATAGTAGTTTAATACTACAAGGACGTGATATGGAGCATATTCTCAAATGACAGTGATATTTTAGCAGCTCATTGCCAGTGAATGCCATGTTACTGCCCCTGTAGAAGGAGAAACCTGTGAAAAAAAGCAACACAGTTTAATCTGTAGACAAACACGTCTTGAATTCAATCATGCCTTAGTGGAAATATTGGTTCTATCATCTACAAATTGTAGGGATTGAGCAAACTTCTATATTATTTAAATCTCAAATTCCAAATGTAAGATATAGGTTATAAAGAACAAGTAATTAAATGATTACTGCCAGATGATCCATGGAGACGCTTAACTCAGGTTTTGGTACACAAGGACCAGTTATTTTCTAAGAATTACCTATTCCCACTGCCATGAAAGGACAATTTATTTTAGTTAGGTTGACTGAGTTTTAGAATGAAGCACAAATGAATATAATTAAGACCTAATTAATGACAGCACATAGATGTTGCATGAGATACTGTAATAAGAAAGTGTCACTGCTCAATAAATCATATATAATAAATAATTTATAGTAATTGGGGTGATATAAATACTTCAGTCAATTCTTCATATTATTACAAAGAAGTTATCAATAACTCTTTCAATCTTACTGTATTGTAAATGAAAGAAAAATTGTATCTAGTGTGTTCTTTTAGTAAAACACTGTGGGAAATTATTATTAACTAGCAAAGTTTTGAAATAAGAATTAATCTTTCATCTACATGTTTTATCTGTCATTCTGCAAATGTCAGTTATTTCATCTCTGAATCTATACATAGGAGCATTACTAATAGTTTACTGTGAAGTTTTTTACAGGGTTATTGTTTTACATCTATGATATTTGTGACTATGAAATCGCTCACGAGAAATCTCTACATCTCCTAAGGTAACTTAATACTAATCTATCTGATAAAAAATTAATTTCATAAATAAAATACTTTCTACCAGGAAAACTCCTGGACCATGGGGCTGTATGAGTAAATATTACTAAATATTTGAGGTGAAAAATATCCCAAGAATACTCTTAATTTATAATAATATGAGATATTGTGAGGTAACAATTCCCAGAATGTTTTATTTTAATTATTATTGTAAATTTTTTTTTCAGGCACTTATGCTGCTGAGCTAAACTGCTGGCCCTACTATTATAAATCTTGACAAGATCATTCCAAGTAAAGAAATTGCAATTAATTAATGTTAATGAACATAGCTACAAATTTATTAATAGAGAAATGATAATTCTTTGTGACCAATAGGATCATCCTAGGAATCAAAAGTTTCTTTATCAAAAAAAAATCAATGACATTCATTGTATCATCAAAGTGATATTTCACAATATTGTGACAGGAAGCCGATGTGAGCCACATGAGTCACATAACCTGTTTCCGTGACACATATTTCCAATATCACCTTCTCTTTTTACACAATTCTGACACCATGGTGTTGGTGTGGGGTGTGATGCAGTATAGAGAACTTTCCTAACATAAATGAAGCCCTGCATTTGATTTCCGATGTTCAAAATATAAACAAAATATAATGTTAAATGATGTTCTGCCATAGTGGTAGAGGTAATCTGGATAGTCAACGCAGTTTTATTCACTTATCTGCTATCTCTGCAGGATGGGCCTGAGAGCCGGGCTCTGCTCACTATGTATTTTCAGACATCTCCACATGATTGCTGCTGTGGTAGTCACACATGTATGATGTTAAAGCAGGGACCCTTGGTCAAGTACTTTGAGATGCTCAGGGTTTGATTTAACCTTAGAAGTTCTATGAAGTTTATTTCCACATCTTCTTGATTAAACAAGTTACCAGTGTCAGGTCCGATTCGAAAATTAGACTCTTCTGAATCAGAAGTCTAACAAATAATGGTGGCCATCATTAATTTTTAGGAGAAAGCTGTCATTTTAATAATTTAATCTTGGAAAGCATCAAACTAGAAATCTGGCTATTTGTTTATACTGTTTTACACAACTTAATGTTAGATTTCTCCACTTTTGAATTTACTCATCTGATAACAATGCCTGGATTACATATTTCAAAATATCTCCCTCACATTAACAATGTATCATTAAATCATACTCTATTTATTACAAATTAATTTCCTAATTTTTGCTTTCAAATTTTGCTTCATGTCCTTTCTTATGGTACATTATATTTTTGTTTTAGCCTTGTTTCAGAGACTAGTAAATTGGTGAAAGTGGTGAAAAACTGATAGTGTGTAAGATTTTACCTACTAACAAGTTAGTTTGTTTCAGTTTTATAAATGCTGGTGGACGATAGGACACTTTTGGGTCACAGTAAAGAGGATTTTATAACTAATGTCACAGAAGGCAGCAGGACTTTTATGTTCACGTAAATTCCTCTTATTACTCAACTCCCACAGGGTATTCACATGGACCCAAAGTGAATGCTGTGTCTACAAGAGGTCCCAAATCATAGCACAGAAACTTTGAGCCTAAGAAATCTCCACTCCTAGAATTACAGGCAGCTGAGTTAGGTAAAAATTAATATACAGTCAGAGAGGGACAGGGCTTTCAAGGAAATCAGCACAAAAATAAAGACATCTACATTGTGGCTGGAGGAACATCTGAAGGGCAGACCTCAAGATAAAAATGTAATGGCCAGGCTGCATACCTCCCTAAGGCATAAACAGTGATTTCAGATTGTATTATAATTAGCACCACCTAGTCCAGTCAGTTCAAATGCACATCAGTCCTTGAGGTGGGTGACCAAAGCATTGGGGCCCATCTCTTCCCAAAAATGCCTTTGTTCTTTTCACACATCCTTGCCATACAACTTCTTTCCCTATTGGATCAACCTTAGCTAAGCAGCTATACTGGTAATCCCATAGGTTGATTAGAGACTCACCCAGGTTGTACCCACGCTGTGACTTTGCCTTGTAAATTACCCTTGACAAAGAGTCTCAGTGGCCACCACATTTAGGATCCCTCCCACTATTTTTTTCTCCTTATTTCCAGTAATATTCTCCTAAACTCATTTGTATTGCTGACACATTCCTTGAAGTTGGCACACATTCCATGAACTTGGCACATTTGACATCTAAAAGGTCAGGAGTTATATTTCTCCTATATCACTAGGAAGAGAGGCATACCTGCTCACAGTTTACCTCAGAGTGAGATATTATGTTTATGTTCTTTACTACTCTGAAACAAATCTTTCCTTTTCCCTGTAGGTAGATGGAATTGGTATACAAATATATATCTTTAGAAGTGAGCTTTATATATTGTTTCATGCAAAGGTAGCTTACAACTAAAAAGTTGTTAACACTTGCACTCAATGTGCAGACCTAAGAGCCTATGGAGAATTAGTTTCTTGTAATAAAATGAATAAAAGCCATAATGACAACTGGAAAGAAAAAAAGGATATAAAAGATATAACAAGTTCTTACTTTTTTTGTATCAGGAAGTTCTTACTTTTACAAAGTATCCAAATAAACGTGCCACCCTTTGTAGAAAAGAGCACATACTCTGTAGCTTGAAAGCAGGGAGGTAAAATAGCAAAAAATTTGGGCGTTTTGGTATTAAAGAGTATTGAATTCTATAAAATAAATAAGGAAATAGCATCTGAAATAAATAGAGGATGTCAAATACATAGAACTATCTTTCATAAAAATCCTTATTTTTTATTAATAAGAAACATAATAAAATATTTTACTTACTTAAGCAATGTTAATGTAAATTGATATTTCCTCCTGTCTGGAAAAATAACATAGTTATTCATAGATAATTTCACATTTCCTACCTCTAAGAATTGGGGCAATGGCAGGTTTACCTGTGTAAAAACTGAAAATGAAGAGAATTAGAGGACTGCTAGCAATGTTCACCAAAGTGTGATGATTAATAAGTGTCTATTGTTTTAAGTAAACTACCCATCAAGATTTAGGAAAATAAAAGCTAGAATTAAAAGACATATCAGTTGTTGATTTTTATTCAAGCCATCTCTATATATTTTGAAAGAAACCATCTTAAAAGATTGATTTCTATGTTATTTTCTCATTTAAAATGCTCAAATATGAAAATCTTTTAAAAAATTCATTTTACATTTAGTAAATAAAGTCACAGGTATATAATTTCCTCATATTGGGATTAGATACTATGATTCAAAAAATGAAATATTTTGCTTGTAAATAGTTACAAAAACATTTCAGTATTTTTGATTAAGTGAATAATTACAAATAATATTCTATTTTGTAGCACTTTAACATCTTTATATGGTTGCTTATTTCATTCTGGGAGTAAAAGTGGTTAATCTTTTCTTGAGTTTTATTTATGCTATATGGAGAATTAGTCTTGTATGCCGCTATGATTATCTTTCACAACTACTGTAAATCTACTGTATCTATCTTAGTTCTAAGCCTGGGAATGTTCTTTTATCTCCAGTGTAGTTAATGTTTTCCTAAAATAGAAAATAATGAAGTGAAGATGAAAATTTGAAAATTATAAAATTATGGCATATATATTAAATTTAGTATATTTGTATCAATCACTTCACTGCTATACCAAATTCTCTTAACATTTTCTGACCTCCCACTAGCGCTCTTCATTTAAGCTAAAAGGGAATTGAGATAGATAAATGCATAAAATATGACTGATCATTTATTACTTTTTTATTATTTAGGAACTTTATTAACAGAATAGGTAGTAAGACCTTAAAAAAACCAAAGTAAGACAAGATCTCCTGTTGACTTTGAATGATTTCCAAAAGTTCCTAGGTGATATTAATTGGGTCTGCCCTAAATTAGGCATAGCCACTTATCAATCAAAACATCTTCATGAAGCTGCAAGGTGAACCCCAGATTGACTCTTGACACACCTTGAGTATGGAGGCCTCTCAGGAGTTAAAGATAGTAGAATCAATGCTGCACCAACACTAGGTGTATCTTGTTAACAACCAATATCCTTCTTTCTTGTATATATTCCATATTCCACATTGTCCTATAGGATTGTTAGGTCAATTCTATGATAATCAATTATTTCCCATAGAATGGCTTTATATTCCCAATTAACTGGTGAAAACTTTACAATTATATACTGAACAAATTACTAAAATTATAATGAAAGGAAGAACATGTTCCACTCGATTTTTTACTACTTCTAATCCCTCTATAAAGGTTCTATCCATAAATTTGACTCAAAATGCTATCTTATTATTACAAGCTATCTACTGGCAGGCAGATTTTGCAGACTTCATTGGACAGGTTAACAATCACTTTCTTTTTTATCTTTATTTATTTATTTATTTTTATTTTAAAGGGGGTAAAATTTAACACAACAATACAGAACAAAATGGGACATAAGAAAGCATAAATCTCAAAGCTAGACAACCAGAGGTCTTCACTATCACATTGTCTCTTGTTTTCTTCCAAATGGCTGTCCATATCTTTGTATACAGAGAGTTCATACAAAACAACATAGTCAATCTTTCACAAGATGTCCAGTTCACTGGCTCCCACTTGCTAAGTGGGGGGTTGGGCATGGGATGGGGGACAGGATGACATGAGATACTTGATTCTCAGCCCACGCGCTGGCAGGCTCACAGCCGCTCACGGGGGTGGGGGGGAGTTCCTAGTTCTCCCGGCACCCCAGGTCGCAACATGGTGCAGGTCCCGAGATGCCAGGGTCTTTCTCTTGTGGGCCGCGGAAGCCTGCCACACTCACAGCCACTATTTCTTTCTGATGAATTGACCATTCCATTTCCAAAGTTCTCTAATGGCCAACAGACCACAGGAAGAATTCTCTTTAGGCTCCTGTTTGAGACCAGAAGCTATAGCAATCTGTTGGCCTTGATTCAGGGCCAACAGTTACTACTTTAAAATATTATTTCTTTACTGAAAGATTCTTGTGAAACTAAGCTTCTTTTGTACATGGTTGATGTGAATGTAAATGAATGCAACCACTGTTGAAAACTATATGGAAGTTTCTCAAAAATCTAAAAATAGTATTACCATTGGATTGGGTAATCCCATTTCTCCATTCATCCAAATGGTCTGAAATTAGTATTTTAAATTCTTCATGCTCATATTCACTGCAGTGTGATTCACTGTGCTCACATTATAGAATCTACCTAAGTAGGCATCAACAGATGAAGGGCAAATAAAATGTGGCATATAGTCACATAAATTGTTACTTTAGGAACTACAGTTTTTAATTTTTAAAGGAGTCACTTCTGGGAATAATATCTAATTATTGAAGTTAATTCTATAAATTCTCAATACATTTTAAAAGGTCATTTGCTTACTGAAATATGGAAGGCTGTACTATTACATCCATTCCCCAAACATCTTACATTATGTTAACTCTTGCTAAAGTTTATCAAATCTTCAAGTATACTGCTATCTAGATGAGGAGATTCTGTAGTTGTTTTTTGAACAGTTTTAAGTGATATTTCCAAGATGAACTGACACTTCTTTGGTTTCAATTATTGAAATTTGAGATACTTCTTCACTGCATTTCAGTTTCACTGTTCAATCATATGATTCATATCAACTAGGCTGTAGTGTAATAAAGCTGACAATCACTAGCCAGGAGGAACCTCAAGGAGGTAGGCCTTACCCATCTTAGGAACATCCGTTATGTTTTAGTCAACTTTGTGAACCCTAAAATGATTCCCTACCTTTATGTTTTAGTCTTAGGCTCATTTTTAACCTAAACTCAAGATGTTTTATTAATTACCTAGGCAGAATCAAACCATACTGTTAGATCTGATTATGAGTTTTGGTATTTAATGCATACTAAATGTTATTATTATTATTATTATTTTCATCATCTTTCAAAATGCCTCATCTATTAACATTAATGGAAGTAAATTGTAAACAAATAGCCTGAAATTTCAATATTATTGAATAGAGAAATTATAAAAATGGTATTTGCAAATCTGTAATCTAGTTACTAAAATGAAAATTTGAGGTTAATAAACTTCCATTGTCTGCATAATGCTTTGAATCTGGTAAATCTATGTAAACTATAACACTGTTCAAATCATCTTAGGGAAGCACTCAAGGACTGGCTCCATGGACAAGCAACACCGTCCTAAGCTGGAAGAACTACTTACATATGTGATGAGGGTAAGTAGGTGGTCAGGAAAAGGTCTTGGAGAACGAAGTCCATTCTAACATGTTAAAGGGAGAAGTAAAATTAAATAGCAATTCCAGCCACTGAATACTTTCAAATATATTTCTCTGTCTAAACAAAAGGAAATATATAAGACCCCTGGATCAAAAATTCCCTTAAAGGCATCATGCCTGTTAGGAGATAGGATTTATTCAAAAGGAGGATGTTTTAACAGGGCATGACCTGAAGGGCAGATAGGGCATGTCTCTCTAACCCAGGTTCTTGTCTCTGTCTCTGCCCCCTTCCCCACTTCTTGCCTGCCCACTTGTCATGAAGTTTTAGTCTTGGCGTAACTGATCACAGACTGTAAGCGTGAACCAAAATAAAGTCATCCTTCTTTTAGCTTGGGTGTTGGGTATTGTGTCCCAGGGACAAGGAAATTATTTTATTCATTTAAATTGAGGATCTATTTGATAGGTTCATTAGAACAAGAGCCTTAAGTAATGCGAGCATCATGCTCTTACTATACTGATTTAGGGAGAAACCCTTTCAGCATTTCTCGTAGAATGTTTCCTGGTTTATTAAGTGGTTCTATTATAATTGGCCTTTCTATTGCATTTGAATGAGACTGACAATGTGTTCATATTTCATTGATCTTTCCTTCTTTGTTCTTGACTCCAGGCTCTGTGACAGGAACGTTTGAAAATTTACAGATACAATCCTTCCTATACGGTGACCTCACCAGATTGCAGCCTAAGGAAGAGCACAGAACAAACGCACACAGTAGAACCCTCACCTAACACTGTTAAATAAAGAAGCGTAACATTCTGCTATGGAATAACATTTTCAATTATATTGCATATTTTAAAATTGCAGCTGAATATAATATAATTTTAGTAGCTCATTTCTCCTGAGACATCAACATCATTTATCACTCCTGCTGCCATCTGGCATGTCTGAACCGTCATGATCAGCAGTTTATGTAGAAATTAAAATGTTCAATGGGTCTCTCTTCAATAATGCTTTGAGGTCAGGGACAATATTGCCGGCGGCAGTGAAGATGCATTTTTATCACACACTTGAGAGGCATCCATTGGATGTATTTTATAGCTTACTAGGTTAAGACCAGCCAAGCTTTTCCTTATTTGCACTGACCTGACATGGGGGTCATTCTGTACAATAACTATCTAAGAATCACTCTGAGTAGTTCCCTCTCTGCTATTGTGCTTACGCAGATGCACTGAGCTAAAAGCTTGGCAAAAGTTCTCTCTCTCTCTCTCTCTCTCTCTCTCTCTCTCTCTCCCCCTCCATCCTTTTCTCCATCAACTCTGCACCCAGTGTATTTGTTTGTATTTTCTGGTGAAGAATTCAAAACCAGCAAGAATATAGAGCAACAGTTTATGTGCTAGCCATTTCAGAGGCAAATACCAACTATTTTCCAACACAATAGTAAGTAATATTCTATACAGTCCCTTGAAATGTTATTTGCTGACATCCTCAAAGTTGTCTTGTAGTTGAATTTAAATTTGAAGTTTTTTCTCCAATTTAAAATATATTTTTACTTCTTGCCTAGTCTGCCTTATTTTCTCCATTTTTCTCTTACGGGTGACATATGCATTTCAACTTAAACTTTTGTTAGGATTAGCAGGGAAATAAAATTTAATGGACTCCATATTGCCTGGAACTGAAAATCTACATTTTAATAAGTATTAGTATGTCTTAATTGGAAGAAAATCAATATAACAACTCAAAATGGATAGCTTATATAGTGATATCTGAGTTCACAAATTTAATTCATTCCATGATTCAGGTCCTGAGTGGAAATGGTTGTGAACTGCATCAAATGTTCTCACAACGTTCGCTGGCATAAGGTTAATCCATTCTGAAGCACATGTGTTTTTTAAACACAAAAATATGAGCAATTGCCTCGTGACCCAAGTTTTCACACTGGCCCTCCACCTAAGGGGCAGTCTGGCCTTTTCCACATGCTGTTCCTGGAATGCGGGAGAGGTCTGGGAACAGTACACCAGCAGAGCTTCGTCTTCAGATCAGCACTGTATTGATACACTGTAAAACGGTCATCTGCCCTTCACAGACGTGGGTCCCAACAGTGCTCTTTCCTCCTGTGCAATATCAGTTCTGTTCAGCATCTGCTTCCAGAGCAGCCTGGTTCATCACAGTAGAACATCTGCTGAGTGACATATTCTTCTGCCTTCATGAATTCCAAGAAGTCTTTCCTGTAGGCTGCTGTAACGACCTTGTCAGCACTGGAAGCCTCCCCACGACTTATCACACTGTGGATATTACTTCTCCGGTGAAATTTATCATGTCAGTTTCTAAAGGCTTTAAATTCATCACTTTTTGCACATGTAAAGGGGTTTTCTTGGAGTAAATCACTACAATTTCCTGGTTTTTTATAGAGTGTAACTTTGCTAATACAATCACTTGGCAGCTGATTCTCATCCAACTATGCTAACCAAAGTTTTTCCACCTCTTCCAGTACTTATACACTCTCTCCCTAGTTAACATCATTATTTCTTTTGCCACATCAGCTCCTTTAATGACATTTTACTCCTCAAAATGTGAAGATTGGTGACTTTGCCATCTTGTACTCTGAGACCAGGTCAGTCACATGAATCGTATGCTCAAGCTTTTCTACAGTTTCTTTCTTCAATTTATGGCTATTTTCTTCAAAACCATCTTCTTACCATTTTTGCTCTGCACTTTCTTGTTACCTTCATTATTGTTTTACGCATTCTTTCTACCTTCAGTATCACTGTGCTCATTCTTTTCACCTTCATTAAAGCTCTTATACTTGCTCTGCACTTTCTTTGAAGCCATGCTAGATTGAATAACACTGTACGGTACCACATGTGCTAAAAAAAGCACACAAAAAGGCTTCACAGCAAGTGTGCACAAGTCTATCCGCAAGGGCGATCTCAACCAGAGGCAGCCATGGCCACGCGTCAGAGCAGGGGTGCTGGCTGTGTTTGTACTCCCACTGGGAAGATGGCCACGGAACTGTTCCTCATCCAGTGCAGAGTTCATAAGTAGGAACAAAGTTTTCTTGAATGCTTCCATTCAGAAACCAATGTTCATGAGCAGAAGCATTCATGAACTGAGATGTTACTACATTACTTCAAAAGAAGACAGATATGGGTTATTTAAGAATAGGGTTTTCAAAAAGTCCTCCACATGATAAATTTCAAAAATAAAAATATGACTACATTTTAATTACACTCTACACCAGCATGAGATATGGTGACAGTGGAATTTTTCACAGTCAAAAAACAAGAGTACACAGGTATATGGTACATTATATATGAACAGTAAAAATTGCAAGAAAGACAAAATCAGGATATTCTGCTAACATTTCTCCTAAAAGGTAAGTCTTTCTTCTTTCTTTGTAACACTATATAATTATGACAATAGATACCTTTGCATATATTTAACAGAGAACATGAAAGAGGAAATTAAAGATTCAAATGATAGAGAATCATCCACTTAAAGTCAGACACACAAATCCAGAAGAGAGTTCAATAATAACCACATGAGAAAGCATTATATGGTGGCCCTGAAGCAAGGCCAGCATTGCTGTAGCTGCTGGTTTCAAAAAGGAGCCTAAAGAGAATTCTTTCTGTGGTCTGTTGGCCATTTCAGAACTTTGGAAGTGGAATGGTCAATTCATCAGAAAGAAATAGCAGGTGAGTATGGTGGACTTTCGGGGGCCTTCA
>PVJX010006778.1:36429-47116 GCA_004027295.1 Dolichotis patagonum
ACCCTGGTGCCTCGGGACCTGCACCATGCGGTTGACTCGGGGTGCTGGGAGAACAAGGAACTCCTCCCCTCTCTGGGAGGCGGCTGAGAGTGTGGCCGACTTTCAGCAGCCCGAAGGAGAGAGACCCTTGCACATCGGGACCTGCACTGTGCGGTTGACTCGGGGTGCCAGGAGAACAAGGAACTCTTCCCCCTCTTTGGGGGCGGCTGAGAGTGTGGCAGACTTTTGGTGGCCTGAAGGAGAGAGACCCTGGTGTATGGGGACCTGCACCATGCGGTTGACTCTGGGTGCCGGGAGAACAAGGAGATACTCCCCTTTCTGGGGGGCAGCTGAGAGTGATCCTGCCTACATGTGGGCTGAGAATCAGACATGTCGTGTTGTCCCTCATCCCGTGTGCCCCCTCCTTCTCCCCCCTGCCTAGCAAGTAGGAGCCAGTGAACTACACATCTTGTGAAAAGATTGGCTATGTTATTTAGTATGAGCTTTCCATATGCAAAGATAAGGACAACCATTTGGAAGAAAACGAGACAATATGACCGATAGTGAAGATCTCTGGTTGTCTAGCTTTGAAATTTGTGCTTTCTTTTGTCCCATTCTGTTCTGTTTTGCTGTGTTTAATTTTACTCCCTTTTAAAATAAAATAAAAAAATTTTTAAATAAATAAATAAATAAAAATTTAAAAAAAAAGAAGAAAGTATTATATGCTGAGGTGCAGTGAATCTATGTGAAAACTTATGGAATTTGCTGGTCAGTATGAACACTTATAAATATAAAATCCTATTGTTGAATATCTGATGGTTCATTTTTGCAACCATTATCTACATCATAAAATTAGAACTGAAGACTATTCAGAAGGTCTATCTCCACTTAAAACATGAAAAATACCTAAACTAAAATTTACTATTTGATCAGATTTGTTACTTATGAAAACAAATATTACCTTAGACCAAAAACATGAATATATGGAAACATAATTTAACTAATGATTAAAGTATTGATAAGTAATTCTAAAAGAAATTATTTGTGTTTAAAAACTAATGTCAAGCTTTTCTGGGAAATGATTCTTATTATCACTGTTAACTTTGATTCCAACAGATGTTTGATTTACTACAGCAATACTTACTTCCTGTTTTAGGCATGTGAAAATATCATTAACATTGATAATATAATTTATCTAAAACAATGCAGTATTTCCAGGTACTTCATTATGAGTATGTATTACTGAGAACTGGTTTCATCCATCTGTCTTTCAGCTGCTATTATTTTTTGTGGATCTTGGCATTGTCCTCTAAAAAGTTGTTGTTATAGTATATATAGTAATAATCTTTTGAAAACTACAAAAATAATAGTGAGCTGCTTTGAACTGATCAAGAAAGAACTGAGAAAGAATAACTGAGTATACATGTATCTTCCTTTAGATGAATTGAGTAATGCTGCAAACTTTGCAGCTGGGCAGACTGCTCTCTGGATAGACTCACTGAGGCCTGAACCTACACAGATGTGACTGAAGCTCAAAATGAAAGTGATCAGAAAGAGGTAAGGATCCCTAGAAGTAAATAACTGAATGTAGCAAAAGACAAATCTGGACAAGCTGAATGTTCTAGGTTGAACAGCAACCAGGAAATGTCTTCAGCAATGAGTTCACAATGAGAACAGTTCAAGTCTGAGTTCAAAAGCAGAGAAAGTAGAGTGCAAAAGAGGAAAAATCAGCATTTGAGCAACCTGTCTTTAGGTTATTGAGTATATGGATAAATTGGCTTATTTTAAAATTTTGTCGTGATATGATCTGTGCAATTTGATAAAGTTATGCAGTATAAAGAAGCAAATGTTTCAAGTTAGACCTTGGTTCATTTCTGAAGTTGAAAAAGATCAAACAAATCCATATTTAAGGACATGCATTCATTCTGAAAAAAAAAAGTACTGCTGATTTTATAGCTGAATACCATGTCTTTGCTTCTTCTAGGTTATGCTACTTAAAGAAAAGGACTACAAACAAACATGTAATAAAATCACACAATTGATAAAATTCAGGAAACTAATTCTTAAAAAGAATGATTATATTATGGTAGTCAAGTTTTCAGGAGTGACTTTGTTTTTGTTACTCTTTTCATTAAGATGCCTTTTGTAATATACCAGTCCTTGAAAATAAAAGTATTCATTATATATAGCAAATATTTAACAATAAAAAAGGAAAATTAAAACAAGAAAAGGAATGTTGATGCAGCTCAGTGGTAGAACATCCCTGGGTTCCATATATCCAGTACTGAAAATAAAGAGTGACTTTGTTGGAGAAAGTTATCTGTTATGATCATTACCATAAATACAGTAGTAATATTTTGTAAATTTTAATATCTGAGATAAAAACATGTTTTAATCATGATTTACTCTCTACTTCTTGAATAATAGCAAGCTTAACATTATTTCATTTTGTGTGTACTGATACAGAATATCCCAAAATATTTCTATAGTTTCTTTATTACTATAATGCTATTAAGTTCAGAATTAATTATACAAGAGCTGTAAAAACTAAAGACATGGTGTTTTTAGGAAACTATGTTTCATATTATTAATAAATAACTCAAATTCCTTTTTTCAAGAGAGTTGGTTTTATACATTTAAAGCAATGTGATCTTTTCTTTTTTCAAGTGTCCATTTCTAAAATATAGTGATTTTTTTGTATATTAAACGAGTTTTGCAGGAAAGCTTCCCAAATCATAAGGTAAAATATGACTTTATAAAAAGATAAATCACAATGTATTAGGATACTCATAATGATGTAATTCCATTGAAATGTGGTACTGAAAACAGAATTGCTGATTACTTTGTTTAAGGGGCAATGCCACCCTATTCCAACTGTTAGTCTTTATACTTTCAAAGTTTATACAGCCCCCCCAAATATTTAAATAATAAAATACTAATGTTTTTGGCTCCATGTTCTTTATACCTTACAATTTGTACTCACTCTGTTATTCATCACCACAGAAACACTATAGATATAGTTAGACAAATCTCATTTGAATCTTTTCTTTCCCTTACTAATGACAAGAAGTAAGAGTATATTAATTGATTTTCTTTGTTTGTGAGTTTGGATTTGTTTGTATTCTTTTTCCTATCCCAAATTGTTAGATTGACTTAGAAAAAACTTAGTGTCAGAATATTTATCAGCAAAAGATAGTTGCTGAAAGAATGGTTTCCTGAAAGAATGACACTGTTCCACTATACACACAGAACTGTGACACTAAAGTGCTGTTTCGTTACAGTTTCAGCAAATTTAAGTCTCAACGGTAGCAGAAGAATAAACAATTGGAATTTGATTTATGCAGGCTTTTTATGCCAGTGGGACTATATCTTTTAGATAAGAGAAAAATAAAAAGATAAAAGAAAAATAAAAAAGGGGTAGCTAAACTGCCTTACTACTTAGACACTGGCTATTTACAATGAACAGACGAGCCATTGCTAGACAGACATTATCACAGGTATGAAAATAATCCTTACATCTGCAAGTAATTGTCCCTCAGCTATTATAAAAACAAACATGGAAAAGTGCACATACACACACACACATGCGGATGCTGCATAGCAAATATTGTGAAAGTAGGATGATTGAGAGAAAGTAATCTCTTTTTGAATTACAGATCATTTATGGTAACTCCTGAAAGTGAAATTTTATATTTGATATAAACTGAACACTATATTCAAAAGGAGAAATGAGAGGTATTTTATAAACTTGTAAAATTATTTCTTTTTGACAGTTCAAACAATTCTGTGTTTTTCCTTTTTGCTGGATTACTCATTTCATTTCCCAAGTTCTGGAAAATAGAGTGGAATTTTCTATTCTACACCACTCCTTCTCTTTTCACTCTCTGCTGCATCTTATTAAGGAGAGTTTCATATGCATATGTTCAGTCTGTACCCATATATGAGCTCTACAAGCACATTAAAATTGATTTTTTTTAGATGGGGAAGAGTGCAGAAAAAATGTAGGTTAATCTGCCATTGAAAAGAAGGCCTATGAGAGAAGCATATGTATGCTATGGAACTGGAACTGGGTGACTATCCATCCAATTAAGACATTTAAAGAGTCTGTGTATTTAGAACATAGCAGATAAATGGCTAGCTTCAGAAGTGAAGACATTCTTAGTCTTAGGAGTTTCTCATCCTATGAATAATGGCATCTCCCTATTGCCTGGAGAACGATTGTTAAAGATTACAAAAAGTGCAGATGCTAAGTTTAAGAGACATGCTGTTCACTCATCAAGGAAAAGAAATGACTTGTGTGTGAGTATGTGTGTGCATATGTGTATCAAGTAGTGATACCTGGGGGAAAAATTAATAGTCTAAATAACTGATGAGTCATTTTTAAAGGATCAAGATTTCTCTACAAGAAGATACCTGAAACAAGAAATCTGAGCATGAGATGAGAAGAAATGATTTTATTAAGTAATTACACTCAGGAGAAATTTTCAGAAAGTAAAAGTAGAGGGAGGAAGGTGACAATAAGAATGTGACTTTAGATTAAAATGTAAGGTTCATTTTGTTTTTCTTTTCAATCTCAATATTTTAAAAATTTTTCTCAGTTTCTCTATATTTATAAGTATGTTTGCAGTAATAGTGATTGTATTCATATTGGGGAGTTGGTACATGTAAATAACACATATTAAATCTTTAATTGTGCACTTTCTCTTTCCTTTTCCCCTTTCCTTCCAATTCATGATCATTTTCCCTTTTTCAGATTTCTGCTTACCTATTGTCTATCTTTATTTTGATCTTATTGTTTTGTGTTTCTCATACATGATAAACATGCAATATTTAAGCTTATGTGTGTGATTCATTTCACTTAACATTATGGTCTAAAGCCACATCCATTTTCCCACAAATATCTCGTTTACTTTTCTTTATGACAATCATACTCCATTATCTACACTTGCCCTACTTATATAGGAAATACTGAGGCATAAATTCCATCGTTGGTTATGCATACCTTGAAGAAAGGAGTGGGACTTCATGCCTCCTTTATTAGGCAGGTGCTGACAATGTCTACTCTGCATACTAACAGGCAGAATTAGCTCTTCAGACAAAGCTGACATGGTGATATTATAATTTCTTCTGTAACATCCAAGAAAATTGGAGGATGGACCTGTGAAGGGACCCAAGAGACCTTGGAGAAAGAGCATGAAACATGTCCTCTACAGAAATGAAGTCAAATTATAGTTGATAAACAAGACCATAGAAGAAAGCTGTGTTTACGTGGGATGATGACCATTATCTACTGATGAACATGGCAATCTTTGTCAGCAGATTTAGTAGGCGCAAACAAGATCTAGAAGGAAACAAGGATAAATACAAGAGTTAATTTTTCACAAGCAAAACTTAGAGTATGTCTGTGAAAATGGCTATATCAATATTATAAGTAAATATTAAAGACAGAGAGTCTGCTTGTTAACAAGTCTTCAAGATTTGTGACTGGAGGGAAGTTGAAGAGAAACACTGATGCACAGATAATACTATATCTTCAATTCATGAGAGACAGTGATGAATTTCAGTATATTGCCATAAAAATAATGAGTGAGAAATTGTCAAAGGACAAACAGAGGGTCATAAATGATGTACACTTAATATATTTTGTTGTCTTTTCAGAGGAAAGAAAGAAAGAAAAAAGAGAGAAAGGGAGGCAAGGAAGGAAGGAAGGAAGGAAGGAAGGAAGGAAGGAAGGAAGGAAAGAAGGAAGAAAAGAAAAGATGATTTGAAATTTGGGCAAACTAACAAATGTATCTTCCTTCTCATTTTCAAAAGTTCTCTATTTTTATGCATGATCTCAATATTCTTATCTATTATCCAGTCATACCCTTTCCCACAATTGCCATTTTAGAAACCAACCTCTCTTTTGAAACTAATTTGCTGACATTTTGTTAATTATTTGCAAAAACAGTTCTAAAACAAAACATTTTCTAGGTACCTTTGAAAGGTTATGTCAATTCGTTGACAAAAGAGAAATGTAAAGTTTACCTTGTAAAGACACGTTTATTTCCCTTTATAAATAATTTACACTACTACAGAACTTTTTTCTTTTGAAAAGCCATGATACATAGCCAATATTTAAAAATAATAATACCTCTGATTCTATGGAGTTTGCAATTGATAATATATGTCTTAAATATTTTTAGTTTTGAGAAAACTATGAGTTTTTTCAGGATTCCTATTTTATGCATTTATAATTAAGAAAATATAGCTACTAATGGTCTCTTATCATTGACAAAACAAATATTCCTGCTTAACAAATTATGGCTTACAATAGGATTTGATCTTAATTATTTTCTGTTTACACCTTTATCTGTAACCACTTGGAAAAGCAGCAAATGGAAGTAATTATTAAAAAAACAAAGCACACATTACACAGTCATTTAAAAAAGTCTTATAAAAATGTAAAAAAAGAATAAAAAAGTCCACTATATCAATGTAATTGTGATTAAGAAAGTAAATTAAATGCACAATAAAATTCAAATGGAGTATACCTAATCTTAAAAATAGAGGTTTCAGTATTTTATTTTCAAAAACAATACTTATATTTAATTAGTAACAAATTCATGCATCACTAATTTTCAGAACTCATCTTTGAGGTACATTTATTCTTTAGGGATACATATTTCTTTAATGGTTTCTTGGTCAGTAATTACAGATCCAAAGTGAGCAGAAAATAAGATTATTTTTAGCCTGGCATGGTGGCACACATCTGTAATCCCAGCACTCCGGAAGCTGAGGCAAGAGGATCATTGCAAGTTCAAGACCAGCCTATGTTACAAAGTGAGCTCAAGACCAGCCTGAACTGCATAGTGAGAACTTATCTCAAAAAAAAAAGGGGGAGAGGGGTTCTTTTGGAAGAGGTAGTTGTCTATTAACATCCTATTTAGAAATTTGCTTAGCATCAATATTCTACTTATAATCCATCCAGGCATTGGAATTTCAATGGCGATTAGAATACCTAGGTTTCCTAACTGTGTACACATTTGCACATACTGAGGATAAAACATTCTAAGCAGCTTAGAAGAATGTACCACATTAATTTTGGCTTGACAAAATCTGAAAACAACGTCAACTGTTTTCATCTACTCATTTGTTAACCTCACATTAATTTCCTCTTTAATAGTGACTTAATTTTTTCAGTCTGTACTATCAGCAAAGTTTTGTCTACTTTTGCAAAACAGCATTATTTTTAAATAATACAGAGCTCTTTCTTGGGAACATCTGACACAATAGTGCAGTGAGTAGAGACTCTATTAAGCACCAAAATGCCACAAAACATAAGAACAGTAAACATCTATATCAGTATATTAAATTTAGATCACAGCTATAATAAAATGCGTTGAAGAATTTCACAAAGCATAATATGAAATGTCGCCTGACCTCTACCTATATACTGAGCCAAATTTATTTCACAGATACAGTTTGTATCTGTGAAAAATTAGCAAGTCTGGTTTAGTAGCCTCTGACTTTTCAAATACAAAATTTTCCGATCAGTAAAGCACCATTGTCCTGACCTCTCTGATTGAAGAAAAGAGGATCAGAACAGTATTACTTTCCTCACAGTTGTCAGACCAAAATTCTTTATAAATGCCTTGCATACCTGTGCAAAGAAACTTAAAAAACTTATTGTCAATCAAACATATTTTCCCTTACTTTATCATATATAGCAAAATTACGTGACAAAATTATCAGGTCTCATATTGGAAGAAATATAAAGTGTCTCCATGAGACCTATAAAATTTGAAGATATTTTCTCACAATTATAATTTTGTAGAAAATACACATCATTTAATCTGCTAAGATCTGTGTTTCCACAACTTCAATTTTTAAAACTAATTCTAGGAAATATTCAAATTTAGTTGTCTAGGTTTAATTATTTGCACAAAATAGAAAATTTATATTTTATTTTTAATATTTACTGTGATAAAAATATTAATATCAAAATTATCTAACTTTATTTTAACTTCTACACTCTCCTCAGAAATCAATGTGTTCTGTGTTTTTCTTTTTGTTTTTCTTTGTGTATTCAGGACAGCATACTCTTTTATTTCTGATGTTTGAGATTGATAAGAAAACAAGTTTATTCAAATTAATTTTGGAACTGTCACTCAAAAAATGTGCACAAAAGAAGACAAGTTATATTTATTTATTATTAGAATTAATAAATTTAAAATTTTACAAAACTTCAACAGGCAGACACTATGGAAATATTACTTGAGGGCAATTAGGAAAACTATTGATTGCCAGTCATCTAAGCCAGTTTACATAAGTAGTAGTCTAACTATTACCTCAAGTCCATTGTTCATTTCAAAACTCCAGTGAAAGAGTCTGCAGCATAACATAATGCCTAAAATTGGATTGAGAAAGCTAGGGTATATCTTGAACAAAAATCCATTCCGATGACTACTCGGCTATAATCACAAACTAATCTCCTTAATGAGCAGAGATGGAAAATCCACAATATATTGGCAAACAGAATGCAAAAAGTCATCAAAAGTATCATATATCATTACCAAGGAGGTTTCATCTGAATGACACAAGTTTGATTCAATAAACACAATTCAATAAATGTAATAACAAATAAAAACAAGCACAAAAGTCACATGACCATATCAATTATTGCAGGAAAAGCAGCTGCCCAAATCTAACATCCTCATACTGAAAAAGAAAATGTCTCAAGAAAATGGATATAAAAGAATCTTATCTCAATCTGGGAAAAACTATTAATGACTAACCAAAAGCCTATATAATATTAAATGAGGAGAAATGGGATGATTTCCCTGTAAAATCAATAACAAAGCAAGAATGTCTACTATCACCACTTGTTCAATATAGTACTTAGAAGATTAGCCAAAGTAATCAGACAAGAGAAAAAACAAAAAGGATAAGCATAAAAAAGAAATCAAATTATGATTATGTGCAGATGATATAATCCTTTACCTGGAGTCGGGCTGGGAATTTAGCTCAGTGGCATAAGAGCCTGACTGGCAAGCATGAGGTCATGAGTTTGATCCCCAGTACAAAAAAAAAAAGAAAGGAAAAGAAAAGAAGGTCTGCATTGACATGGAGGACTCAAAAACTTCCACCAAAAGGCTCATAGAGTTAATAACCACACCTAGTAAACATAGCATGACACTAAGTCAAAACACAAAAAATGAATAGTGTTTCTGTGTACCAAAAAATAACCCAACCAGAAAAACAATTAGGAAAATGATATCATTGATAATACCATCAATAAAATTTAAATACATAAGAGTAAATGTAATCGAGAAAGTGAAAGACCTCTTTAAAAAGATAAACTACAATACTCTGGAAAAGGAGAGGAAAGATGGTATCAGAAAATGAAAACATATCCCCAGGTCCTGGATACAGGCAGTACTAACATTGTCAAAGTGATCGTATTTCCAAAACTGATGTATATATTTAATGCAATAACTATCAAATACCAACAGCACTTATCACAGAACTAGAAAAACTAATCATAAAATTCATGAGAAACCAGAAAAGATCCAGAGAGCAAAAGCAATTCTGGATAACCACAGCAAAAGCAGGAGGCATCACAATCCCATATTTCAATTTACATTACAAAGCTATAGTGATAAAAACAGCATGGTACTCCCGGAAAAATAGATGGACCAGTGGAATGATTCATTCAGTCACCTGATCTTTAACAAAAGGATCAAAAAACAAATTCTGGAGGAAAGATAAACCTGCTATACACATGCAGAAGATTAAATCTAGACACGTATCTTTCAACACATACTAAATTAAACTAAAATCAAAATAGATCAAAGATCTAAATATGAGAGAGAAATACTTAACCTTCTGGAAGATAAAATAGATAAAACTCTTGAAGTCATAGGGGTAAGCAAAGATTTTCTGAAGAGAATGACTCAAGAAATAACATCAAGAATCAACAAATGTACTCATATAAAACTAAAATTTTCTGTACCTCAAAGGAAACAAACAAAAAAAGTGAACCTCCATACTTAATCCTCTCTTTGAGGTGTAGCTGGCAATTTTTTTCCCCATCTACACCTCAACAGGCTCTTAATATCTAGAATATATAAAGCGCTGAAAAAATTTAGACACCCCCAAAAATGAAAGATCCAAACAAAAACTGGTAACTGAAATGAATACACTATGTAAACTAATACAACAACCATGAAATCGTATGCAGATTCCTCAAAAAACTTAAAAAGAAATTACATTTAATGCAGCTATTTCCCTACTAGCTGTCTTTTCTAAAGAACAAAAGACATCACAATACAGTAATACATGCATACCCACATTAATAGCACCACAATTCATGATAGATCTTGAAGGGGCTTGTACATACATGAGCACATGAATGTATAAGCAAAATGTTCCATTTATATGCAATGTATTATGATTCTGCTATAAAAAGGATAATTTTGAGTCATTTCTAAGAGAATGGATGAAGCTTGAAACTGTCATGTTAAATGAAATAAATCAGACACATAATCTTAAATGCCACTTGGTTTCTCTTACTTGAGAAATTCAAAGTATTTATAAAATAAAGAGCAAATAAAAGGTAGCTAAGAGGAAACAGTGAGATAGATCTTTTGCAGTGGAAAGGGCACCAAAAGATGGAATGACGGAGAATGTGGGAGGAAAGGGGAATGTGAAAAGAATAAAGATGATC
>PVJX010006778.1:47216-75510 GCA_004027295.1 Dolichotis patagonum
TTCTTCTTTTTTTCTCTTGATATTCTTGGCTTCCTGTCATGAGCTTTTCTCCTCTGCCATGCTCCTGTCTCATACTGTCCTGACTTGGAACCAACCAACTATGAACTGAAACCTCTTCAAACCATGAGCCAAAATAAAACTCTTCTCCTTTAACTTGCAAGTGTCTCATATTTTTGTCAGCAATGAGAAAGTTACCTAAGAGATTCATGCAGATGGGAATTATAATGAAAAAGACCACACGAAGAACTTTTGGAGTTCATGTCAAAGATTTATTTCTTGATCAGAGCAGCTGATAGTTGTGTGTGAGAGAATTAAAACACTCTTCTTTTGCTAATTAAATATAGATTTGTGTGATTTTCTGAATCTATATTTCATTTTAAAATAGTTTAACATATTAATATACAGGCAACAAGATTACTAGAAAATTTACTTTTCCCATCACTTTAGAAATCTATCCAGTATATCCCAATGGGAAGATGAAAATCATACTGGATAGTGCAATGGTGTAATTTCTTATGTTTTATATTTATTACTTCTTGTTGATGATTCGAGGCAGTCAATTTTTCATGACTTACTTTTCATACCAAAGCAATTGCTCTCAAACATGGCATCACTTATTACATTTGTCAAAGTGATTAGAATGAGCTGGAAAATCAACATCATGCAGCATAAATTTGGACTCCTGAAGGAAATTGGCAAAGGTATATGAAGAATGTGAATAATATCTTCCCAACATACTTTGCATTCATATTGGTGCTAACAATTGCTCAAAGTTAATAACAATTTAAGTTCATTGACTTGGCTTCACAATCTATTTTCCTCCCTTTGCTAGATTACTCTAGTGGTGTATTAAATCACAGAGAAAAATAATTGGCAGTATGTTTAAAATTTTCATCAGTCTAATAGTTAATATAAGTCACACAATCTTTCAAATATAAAAGTTATAAAATCAGTCTTAATTAATTCTGCTAGCTTAAATGCATGTACATAGTGTTTATAACAAAGACCCAATGAATCTAAAGAGCTACAATTAATTCAATCTGCACTGTATTAATTTTAAAACTGTATTTTTCTTTAGAAATCTTTTTATGTGAACTTTCCACAAGTGTGTTAGCATGTATATTTGATCTTCATTTAAATTAATATTCCCACTTTATACAGCACAGATTTTTTCTCAGCTATAAATACAGGGAAATAAAATAATCCCTTCTGCTTTATGTGTCTATAAATAATTAAATTTTTATATTTTAGAAAGTTATCGCACAAACTCCAAAAATCCAAATGATGAATTCATCTTTCACTGTGAAGGAAATGGTCTAGTCAGGTCACCGTGCACGCACACTGCCCTGTTAATCATGTGTACTGCAATGTCCAGTGAAGTCAGAGTGGGATTTCAGCAGCATCAGGCAAGATCTAAAACAGATTAATGTATCAAACTAATAGTGAAGACCCTCGTGCCCACCACAGCAGTGCATGTAGATGAAAGCTCTTATAATTTCCTTCTGTGTTAGTTTGATCTATCTTCATCAAAAAGTATGTGCTGGGATGCAGTTTGAAATATAAAGGTCCATTTGTCTCCTTCTGGACCAGAAAGTTATAGCTGCACAATTTTACCTCTTTATAACAAGGGAAGTGAGTGAGAAAATTGATCTGTTGCAGATAAGGCTCACAGAATCTTAGAAATTTGTCTAAAATTGAATTGTTGCAGACTCATGCATACAGATAATACAGACTGATACTTGGCCTTTCCTTAAAGACTTTTAGAAACTTAGCTGTCAAACAATGTAACCACACTAAGATGTTAATAAATGATTAGATCTAAATGAATAATTCTTTCACCAGGAACCTATGTAATAATAAAAATAATTCTTCCTTGGGAAATTAATATCAGATGTTGAAATTTTAATACCTTTGTTTATTTTTCTAGTACCTTAAATCATCTCTTACATGAAGCTGTACTTAAAGCTGTAATAATTAGTAATGAACGTTCTATGCTTTTGGTACATTTCCAGGATCTATCTTCTGAAATACATGGCACTGCCACATTCAGAAGTACCTTGACTTTTTCACTTCCATAATTTCAGACTTTCTTGACCTTTGTCCAATCCTTATCTCTCACTCTTTCAAGCCAATTAGTGTTATTCAAACACTTCAAATTTACCCTGACTCTCTAGTGTCACATCCATCTCTATACAACTGTGATTTGGAGACAGCATTTCAAAGGCACATTCGCTATTTACTGTTCCAAGAGCCTATCATGACATACATGAATAGAAAGAGTTCACAGTGATTTTATATACCATTGATGGAAACAGTCTCACATCTTTGTGTTTGGAGAGTGAAACAGTTTCACTATGCACAAATACATAGCCATAAATTTGATGAAGAAACATCAATGTGCTCTTAAAATACATTAACTTGGGTCTCATACTATCCCAAAGTATTTCCTCTCTCTTTTATTTTGCCTTTTTCATCTTTGACAGTACAACAGTATTGTAATCCCATGTAACATTTTTAATGCCTTACAGATTCTTGAATAACAGCGCTTTAAAAAAATCTGAATGTGGAAAAAGAAGGCTGCAGCTATAGGCATAACATAAAAACAAGAAAAGACTATTAGGCAAAGCTGTAGATATATATTTGGCACTGTTATAATGAATACTTTTGAAAAATCATTATAAAAATTAATCATCCCAAAATAGAAATGACTATATTAATCTCAAAGAAAAGTGAGGATATTAAAAAAATCAGTCAAATGCCTACCACCTATTTTTTTTAAAATAACATATCATGAAAAACCTTCCAGTATGTAATTTTCAATGACAAAAGAATTCATAAGCTACATAAATTCTTAAATATACTTGCTGCTCTTTATTTCTAGATTTTATATCCAACAATAAAATATTGTGAAGATACAACAAACAAAAGATACTCAAGTTAATATTGCTAATTTAAAGCACATTTCACTTTTGAAACTTTTAATTCAATTTTGCATATAGAAAAAATGAAAAATTGTGAGTGTAGTGATAATTGACCAAAACATAAATTAAGATAAATACATTGTTGTGAATATTTACCATAAATCAAATTGTTCAATCTCATGTTTTCCATGTGTGTTGAATTAAGATCTCTCCTGCTTCTCACATTTAAAAATATTTCCCTACAGTCATTTATCTTTCAGTTGCTTGTAATGGACATCTAAGTGCTAATGTATTCTATTCCATAGTTTTTTTCTTTGTGACTTTGGGTTTTCTGTCTTGCTTGAAAATGACTCTTCAAGTGTGTTTGGCAAATGACCTGAAAGAGCTGTTCATCTTCAACAAGCAGCAAATGCCTTCTGAGCAGTCACTGATGGCACAGCGTTTGGGGGCTCTGTACCTATGAGGATTGCTCAGGCCAGTTGTTCTTCAGGTCCAATGCTTATTACTGTACCAGGGACACCACTGCCTGCACCAAGTACGTGGTCAAGACAGGGACATCCAGTCAAAAGAAATGGGTGACCTCAAAGGAATTCTGAAAAATCTCTAACCTGAAGAAACTGAAATTCAAAAAGCAAGAATGGATCTGTTGCCCCAAGACCAGTACCCTCATGGGATTGGCACCCCCACCATCTTCCACATTAGCACCAGAGCTTGCTGCTTGGGAAACCTTCCCAGAACAAGGATAAAGTGAAAGTCACAACTCAGAAACATGAACAGCTACTGCGGCCTTCGAGCCCAGCACCAAGTCCAAGCTCCCCAAGCCAGTATAGGAGCTCCTTAGAATGATCTTTGTTGTGGAAAGTACAAAGAAAGTTATGGTGGAGTATGGGGTTCACTTTCAGATATCCTTGGGGAAGCAGAGCAAAATGTACATCCAGACCTCATGCACCATCCTCAGTGAGGTCCAGAAGGCACTGTCCCAAGGCAACAAGGATTCCTAGATCCTGATCTCTCAAACTTCTTTTTACAATGAACAAACTCCTACTACAGAACAATTCAGATAGTGCTGACCAAGCTGGAAATGCTGGAGGAGCCCTGGGACACTGAAATGGCCTATAATCTGCTTAGGCAGGGCTCTGATGACAGGAGCAAAGACCTCATCAATGTCAACTATGAGAAATTCAAAACTGACATTGAGGTGGTTAAAGATTCACAAGAAACTGAAACCATCAGGAAGTATGGTAAGAACACCCACGCAGCCACACACAATGCCTATGACTTGGTGATTGTCGATATCTTTGAGATAGAGCAGGAAGAGAAAAGTCAACATTTCAAGCCCTTCAAGCTTCACATCCAACGTTTGCCTTGGTGCAGAGTCAGCATACAGGCCCTCTTGAAGCACCTGTGATGGGCTACATGTTCGATAAAGGCGTACATGGTCTCCAAGGTACCAACTACAGCTACACATCTCAGGGAAACCGAATAGGTTTAATCCGGTTGGGAGATGTCCCTGGAAACATGTATGGACTGAAGCATGCTTCACACATTAGCAATTTATACAAGGTCAAATACAGTGTCAATGGTTTGGAGGAAAAAATTGAATCTTGAACCCCTCAGCTAGCATTACCTTGGAAAGCATCCAGGTTCCACTCAACACAGGAGTCTAATCAGCTGTTAATGACACTTATCTGCTGTTCAATGAATATATTGTCTGTTATAGTGTTGCATGGTCTGAAGCATCCACTGAGACCGAGATCCAACTTTAAAACATCCCTGTGGTGAATTGTGAAGCGTAGTCCGGCCTCACTCAGTGACTCCAGCTTGAGTGCACCTGACGCCTCATAAATGGGTACCGTGCACCCAGCTCAGCTGAGAGCTGATGAGTTGCTTCACCCAATCTCTATGAAAAGGATTTAATATGAACAGGTTAAGATGTTCATCCCAACTTTTCAAATTGTTGGTTCTTTGGTGCATCTGGTGGTGGGGATGGTTTAGGGGATTTTTGTTTACTTAGAACAAAAATATAGGTGAAAGAGAGAGGAGGAGAAATAGGAAGCTAACTAGGAAAAAAAGAAGAAATTAGTAAAAGGAAACAAAATTCCTCTGATGTCCACCAAGAGTACAAAACTACTGGATAACACTGTCAAGCTTGATACAGAGTTTTTGCTGGATTTGAGGCTAATTGTAGTCTCCAGATGTGGGGCTCTGGGGCCAGAGTCTGCAGCCAGTACTTTCTGCACATCCCTTAGCAGCCTCTGACTCCTTACCCTGTTTCTCTTGGCAGCGTCTCTCTCCCAGTTGCCCTTGGACAGAGACAGAGGGTTGTTCCCAGTCCCATACACCATTGGCTCTTTCTGGTTCTTGCTCGGTCCTCTGTGTTCCTCTTCCCCTGGTAAGTTTCTGTCCTCCGGGTTTGTTTGCTGCAGGGTGGGTGGGATGCTGTGACATGGTCTGGTCCTCCACTCCTGCTGTTGCAGTTAAAGGCTGTTCAAATTCTTACTCCCCTCCCAAGGTGGGGTGTAGCTTCCCATTCATTGCTTTACCAGCTCCAAAGCCACCAGCATGTAGCTCTGCTGTAGTCTGTAACTTTCTCAGACTAGCTGAGTGGGTGCTGTGATGCTTTTCTGCCTCCACTCCGAGCAACATAGGGACAGCCCAGGGCTGCACAGTCCTGAGGTGCAAGGCTGCCTAAATTCCCTGCGTGTCTCTAACCACCCAATTATGATTACTTAAAACTAGAAAAACAACAGAAAATTCAAGTATCATACTGATTTTTATATACATATATACATATATGTTTGTGCATGAATAGAATTCTGTAGCTCTTTTACTATATATCTTAATACCTAATTGACTATTTATTTTACTAGACCATGAGTTTGAATAATTTAATTTATGGTAAATGTTCACAAGAATATATTCATCTTAATTTATGTTTTGGTCAATTATCACTACATAAACAATTTTTCATTTTTTCTATATACAAAAGTGAATTAAAAGTTTCAAGAGTCAAATGTGCTTAGACTATGTTAAATGGCTAAAAGATAACTAATCTGAAAAGTATGTATCATAAAAGGAGCAATTAACATAGGACCCAGAACTCTAGTATTTGACATTTAAGTATCTCTGTCAAGACATCATGAAGAATTTATAGCCTTAACTACAAGTGAAATGTCACAGATAATTGGTCATGTGTCTAACATTTCATATCACTTTTGGCAAATCAATTTTATAACTTGAGATATTTGAAGGCAATACTATGGCATTAGATGTTGAGGACTAATTTTCAATTGTTTTATGGAATGTATATTTTTTCTCATTTCTTTAAATATTTTGAAGGAAACCATGGAAGGGTCAATAAAGACATACTGATATTCCAAAATATTAGATAAAGATATTCCAAAAATATTAACAACTATACTTTAATTTCTTCATTTAAGTGAATTAAATTTAGCATGCCATATTGTATTCCCCTAATCCTTTTCAGGATTAGGGGAAAAGTTTTGCATATCCATATACAGTGTTATTTATATATTTAAAATATTAATTGCTACTTAATTTAAGGATATACTGGGCTAGTGCTACCCTGTTTAATGCATATATATATATATATGCTAATTATTTATTTTATTAGATATGAGATAAAGTGTGGGTACATTTATCAAATAATAGTAAAAGTGGTTTGCTGAAAGTGGAATGCAGGAAAAAAATTCTCATAGGAAAAAATAGTGATATATAATATATTTTTGGTTTTTATTCCAGCTTTACTCTACGAGTAAACTCTGCTATTATTCAATATTTTGTAATTTTCAGACATAAGGAGGAAAAATAATACCTAAAGAGAGTAAATTAAAATAACTAACTTGTTTAAATAATTTGCTGAATAAATTGAGTTTGTCTTTTCTCAAGTTTAAGAATCCACTTTAAATTATAGAGAATGACTGGAAATCAATAACTTAGACACATGCTAAGTGAAATGCAAAGAATGACATATATATATATATATATATATGCTGGTGGACAGACAACTTGTGGTCACCTTGTAGCACCAGCTGAACTGAATCAGTGTGGTGCTGGGTGTGGAAGGCCCACCTGAGGACTGTTGCCAACAGCATAAAAAGGAGAACTGGAGAGGCAGTAGGTGTACTGTTGCCTCTCCTGTTGCCATTGGTTCTCCTGGAGGAGCTTGTTGAGGTTTCCTGATATAAACTTGATTGTTGTCATCAGGGAAAGACTTTGGGACCTTGTTCTTTTTTTTAAATTTTATTTAAAGAGAAAATAAAAACAGAATAAAGGGTAGCAACAATACAGAATTCCAAGGAGAAAAGGAAAAGAGCAACAACAAACAAACCTAAGAAATTATTACTTTTCAAATTGCATACTGACTTCTTGGAAACAGTTGTTCAAATTGCCAAGTTAAAACATGTAAAGTAGACATTCAAACAGTGAGACTGTTAACAGTTCTGCCCCACGATCTGACAAAAATAGCAATATGGTCATCCATCTTACCCATGCAAATATACATGCAATTATATCAAAAGGAAAAAATTAAGCACAACAAAACAGAACAAAGCGGATCACAAGAAAGCAATGTAAGAGACACAAATTTCAAAACTAGACAATCGGAAATATTCACTGTCTATCGTATTGACTTTTGTTTTCATCCAAATAGTTGTCCATATTGTCACATACAGGGAATTCACATGAAACAACATAGTATGGAATTGATCTGAGCAGGACGAGGAGGGCATTTCAGGTCTTCAAGACCAGACAATAGGGAAGCCAAGAATGGCTGTCATAGTGTCTCTCATTCTCCTCAAAACAGCTGTGGGACCTTGTTCTTACTGAGAATGGCTGTGGTTCACTTTGGGGGAGCCTGTTTCTTGCTTTGAGCATTGGTTCCTACCTCTGGAGGGGAAGATAATGTAGTTCAGTCTCCAGGAAAAGCTTGTCATGTTGGCTTTCTGGTATGAACTCAGCTGTTCTCCTCATTGGAGGAACTTGGGATCTCAGTGTTGCTGAGGATGGCTGTGGTACTTTAGGAGGGAGCTCTGGTTCTTTCTCTGAGTGTCACTTCCTGGTTCAGTGCAGATCCCTCAACCTACCAGCATAGATTCTTCATCTTGCTTGCACAGATTTGCTGGCTTCCACTGCTGACTTTTGTGTCTTTCCAGCAGAGATCCAGGAAACAGTGTGAGGCATTGTCATGGGCTCTAGGCCTCTAGTTGGACTTGTGGGGGGTACTGTCATGAGTTCTAGGTCTTCAGCTGGACTCAGGAAGAACATTACCATGGAATCCAGGTTCTCAGCTGGATTCTTTGGGTCTTTAGTATGTGGGCAGATTTCCTGCACTTTTTTGTGTTTGATTCTTTGGGTGCCTATTATAAAATAATTCTATAAGTTACATGTCCTATATTAAATTGTTTTCCCTGCAAAGCTGGAGTATATATATATATATATATATATATATATATATATATATATATACAGTTATTGCTTGTTAATTTTACTCAGTGGGCAAAAGAAATCTGAATAATCTGGCCCACTATGATTTACTCTTTCTATCCTTCTATTCTTCTTGTCTATTGCTTTTAGATATTAGGATATTACATCTCCTAGCTTCTTTTGTTACATATGTTTTACATAATATTTAATAGTTCAAATTTTAAAATGAGCAAGTCACTTACTGCACACACATCAGTGTCACTGATAGGAAAAGACAAGATGTCCTGTCCGACAGGCATGACCCTTTACTGCTCCCCATCCTGAGCGCCCTCTTTTCTAAGTATATCTAGAGTATGCACATTTGACATATTTTTTGAAGTCTGTTTTCCAAACTTTACACATGCTCTCTATACATTTTTACACGATGTGCCTTCTAGCTTATTTTTGATGAAATTATCAAATTATTCTCCTACTTCTCCTGAAGAGCAGTTGCTCATTTTGAGTTGACTGGAAAATGATATTGTCTTCTTCCTGTGTGCTCTACCAAGTGCAGTATCCTTAGTGTCTGCTTGAAATTTGATGAGGTAGAAAGGATCTTCTCTTCAAGTGATCCCAACTACAGGGAAACTTCTCTACAAACTGCTCCACACTCTAAAAAATAGGACAGTCAGCAAACTCAGGGCTCAGTTTCTGGAGTCAGCTGGTCTGTGTTAAAAATCACATTTCTGGCATTTACTACTGTGTTTCCTTTGGAAAATCACGTAAGCAACCCAGGTTTGAATTTTCTGAATGTGATCAGGATCATGGCCAGTGCTACTGTGAATAGAATATAGCTATTATGTATATAAAGGCTGTAGCATAATGCCTGATACACAGTGACAACTTAATATATGCTGACCATTTCTGTTTAGAGTCTTTTACTATGCCTGGAGACTCAGAACCCACCCTGGAGCCAACTGTCAGGGTCTAGGTCTGCTCTTGAGTAGCTACTTCGCCTTAAGTAAGTTACTTATTGTTAAAACTCTTTAGATCCTATATTCACAACCCTATTTTTTTGGTGGTGAGATTTTCTGTCCTGTTTCACAGGAAAACTTACTTAGTTTTATTAAAAAGTTACCTGTAGCTACTTTATAAATCCTCTATTGTCTTTATTTCAGTTAACTTTCTAAATTATCCCATTTTTCCTTCCTGAAAATTTTAGTTCCTTTCCTCATTTATGGTTTGGAGTTTTGAGTGCTGCAATGGTAAAATTTGATACATTAAACTTTAGTACATCTACCAAGCAATTACTGGGTCACTTCACTAAGGCATCTTGTGTAATGCAGCTCCTAACAAATTTCTGCCCTTTGGTCCTAGAAGAAGTGAGTGATTTCCTGATCTATAATATCAATAACTGAACCCATTTTCTTCAGCTGTTTGACATCACATGTCAACATTCTTTATCTATTATCTTTCATATATTCTTGTTTTTCTGATATTAATTAGACATTTAGAGAACTTTACTTGATTATGTTTTCTAAATTCCAGAAAAGTTTTAGATCATATTTTGGGAAATTCTAATAATACCTTAGATGTTTCATGTCTTCTGTGACTGACCCTTTGTTGTATTGTGCAATATAGCTTCAATTTCTCTGAGCATAGACTGTAGAATGCCTTTTTTTTGTTCTGCATTCTTTTTAATCACTTGTGTTATCTACACTTGAAGCAGTTTTTCACAGTGACATTTTAAATCAGATGTTAAAAAGAATTTTCTCCATTCATGTGCTGTATAAGTATTAAAAACATACAAAACTGACAGCTCTGAGTATGCTAGTGTGCTTGTTTTTATTCATCTTTGCTTCAGTGGGTTAGGACTCGAAGTCAGGCTTAACAGATGGAAAGTCCACTGCCAGTACTCACACCAGCTTTCCTTGGACCTTTTCCTTCTCCTGGGATAAATTCTAACTTACACTGTTTGAGAGGTAAAGCTGAGATATCCTGTGTAAAGATAGAAAAGAATTCAATTAACCATTCTGAATTTAGTGTCATCCTTTATTTCTGTTGTCCTTCATCATATTTGGTACACTGGCTGTTTAGATGATTTTGATTTCTCTAAGGGATATTTAGCGTTCCTTAGAGATGAAGCATGCATTAAGAACAACATGGGCTACTTTTTCCACTGATACATAATTCACCACACTTAAATCCAATTAAAATAGTGCAAAAATTAAATTAAATGCTTATGAGTGCCTTCTGATAGTTTTGTTCATCATTTCATGACTTCCTGCTATTTGATCAGAATTTTAAAGGAGAAATATAACAATTAGGTGTGACTGATCTATATGCATTCAAATAATCTAAACAATGTGGAAAACACATCAGTATACAAAAGATTTCATGACCATTAGCAGGTTGATAGGTGAAAATCCCATATACTATAATAGTTGCTTCATCTTTACAACTTAGATAAACAATAAAACTACCTTACATCATGGACATCAAATGATGAACTTGATTATCAAATATGATAAGAAAATTTTGCTATAGAACGCATTTGAATATAATGTACATTAAGTAATATGGTAGGAATTAAGATTTTTTAATGCTTTCTTCATCTCCATATAACAGAGAAAATAATGTAAAAATGTGTTGGTTCATAGCCAAAGATTATTCTTCAATTAAATCCCATAATGTGAGAGACCATCTAGCTCACGGTTTAGCACACCAAAAATTATCTGTCATTTTGCCATTTCTTCACCCCAACTAAAAAACAAAAGATATATATTTACCAAGATTTTCAAATACAATTTTCATTTGAACAGATGTCTGATTATTGCAGTTCCAAATAGTAAACTGTCCCTAACTTTAGCCTAATAAGAAATAAACTGAGCATGACTTAACGAGCCAGGGATTTATCATCCCACGGGATCATATCGTGTTTCACGGGCTGCTTTTACTGCCATACTACAATATATGCACAAGTCCTCTAACAATTGCCTGAGTCCAGGGAGACAGAACATTCACTGAACAAGTCAAGCAAAGTAGTTTTATTACTCACAAGTAGGTAATAGGACTGAACAGAGGTCTACGATCTATGGTGAGCTATCTCCCAAGACAAGGATAAGCTGCCCAAGGAAAAAGGGCTGTCTTCTGAACATTTCCCATATTGTAGGACAGCTGAGGACTCACAAAACATTCCATTCTGACTTTACATACACAGCAAGTCACTTGGTGCCTTGAATACAAATGTTACTGAGCGCCCTGTTCTGGTAGGAAAGGGAATACAATCTTCATTGTTCTAGATATTTTTTTTCCCACTTTTAGAGTTTTCTGATTAGTACAATTTTCTTGGGCTTGCAAGCAAAAGATGAAAGAGCTGAAGCAAATAAATTCTTCCAGGGACCTATTTCCCAGTACTACATATGTCAATGTCATTCAAAAGCTGCGTACCCCATGGAGGTGTTAAAGACTATTGGCAATTGTCTATAATGGGACTCACTGATGCAAATGCTTTATCTTCATCACATGCTACATTTTTTTAAATAATAAGTATGTAGTTATTTACATATAAGAAAAGTGTCTTAAGATAGAAATTGCCTAGCAGTATTATTGTCATCCTACCAAAGTGAAACAAAACTAGAAATTTAATTAAACAGCTTAATTACATCTCTAAGGTACACTTTTCTCCCTTGTTTCCTCTTTGAGGATTCAAAACAAGTTTTGGCTTGTTGTACTATTTGAATAAGAAAATGCTATTAAAATGGCTACAGTCATCAAACCATTCCCCAAATTACAGAAATATATACAAGTACAAAATATTTTTCTGACAGGCAAAATAGAGTGGATATAACAAGCACAAATCTAAGAGACCATGAGTTTTTCTCTGAAGAACTAGACACATAACAGAAATACTTCAACAATATACATTTTTTATATCATAGAAAATTATTATGGTCAAAAGGTAGAAGTTGATGTTTCCTATAAGATAGGAACACTGTTTATTTATTTTGAGGTATTTTTATTTGCAATTTTAGCAATCTTATACTGTAAAGTTCCTTTAAAGGCCTCCATAATTTTACATATTTTAAGAAGTAATTAGAACACAGATGCCATTGTTCAAAGTAACAGTCAAGCTATGTGGATTTTCAGTGACACTCTAGATGTCATAATAGGAAAAAATTGACTTGGTCATGTGTGTACGTCCCAAGAGCAAACCATTCTCTGAATCACACAAAAACTTTCAGGAACAGAATGGAGACATGGAGGCACTCACTCCCCAGCCTCATTGTCTGCATTACCAATAAGCCACCTAATGACTTGGCCAGGACATGGCCTAGAAATAATAAAACAAGGTACTTTCCAGTTTAAATGTTCACTTCCCACAGCAGGTCTGGAGTTTGAGCCACACTAGGGAGAAGAAGAAGCAGTGAGTGACCACCTAGAAAGTCTTAGCTCTGACTTCCGCCTCCCTGCAGGCGCACAGGCAGAAACAAGTGCTAAGGATAAACTCAGAGGTCCAGAGCAGCTGGGACCTATGGGTACTGCAGAAAGACAGAAACATTCCAGGGTAGCTGAGGAAACTTCCTAATTCTGGATGTTACTGATATCATGGAGCCCAGGACATACTGAAAGAATAGCAAGACAGTAATACCAAGAATCAACCAGCAAGATTACAACCACATCATGGCACGTGCCTACAATGGAGCCTAGTGCTCCAGAAGCTGAGGCAGGAGGACAATCATGAGTTTGAGTCCAGTCTGGGCCACACAGAAAGTCTAAGACCATTGAGAATTATATAATAAGACCCTGGCTAAAAAAATATATCTAAAAAGAATAGTACAACAATATAAAAAAAAATTTCTGCATAGCAACCTCAGCAGAGTAAAAAGAAAATCTACACAATGGGGAAAATTCCATCTATTCTTCAGATGTAGAACTACTATCAGAATGTAAAAGAACACAGAAATAATAAAGAACACAAATAATAGAATACAGAGAAGCAGAATTAGAAATAGAAGTAAAATAATTATATAAATATTATATATATTTGTTTTAAAATTGTTTTGTTTAAAATTTTTAAAAATTGTTTTAAAATTTGTATATATATGTGTGTGTGTGTGTGTGTGTGTGTTTAAAATTGACTGTATGGTGAAACTGTGGACAGAGTTGAGTTCATTAATTAAGGTACTACTCTCTCTCTCTATTTATATATGTATATGCATATATATCTGCGTATGTATATTCATATAAATAATAAATAAATATATATATATATATCTTTACCAATATCACAGGGTTAATGTATTCATTGTTTATTGTAAACATAAGCTAAAAATGAAAATTCAAGCACCCAATACAAATGACTCAATCCAAAAATTGGTAAATAAGCTAAAAAAGACTTTTTTTTTTCAAAGAAGTATATAAATTGTCTTGAGCACATGCAAAAATATTTTCAGCATCTTTAGCCTTAGGGAAATACAAATTGAAACAACTTTGAATTTCCATCTTACTTTATTCAGAAATACAAAACACAAATAAAGTTGATGAAATAAAAAAGGAATCCTTCTACATTTGTTCATGGTAGGACAAAAAAAAAGCTAGGAAAACCACTATTAAATCAGTATAGAAATTCTCACAAAACCTACAAATAGAAATTCTGTCTGACCTAGGCATACCTCTCTTGGGCATATTTCTGAAACTGTTAAGACATCATAATATAATTATATATGCATAATCACATTTATATCAGTGTAACTCACAATACTTAAACTCTGGAAACAATCTAGATGTTATCAACAGATTAATGTGCCAAGAAAATGTGGTACACATACACATTAGAATATTATCCAGCCATAAGGAAAAATTAATAAAAATGGATGAAATTTGAGATCATAATATTAAGTGAAGTGAGTCAGACCCAGAAAGGTAAATATAACAGGTTTCTCTTATATGAAAAAACTAAAACACAAATAAATAAAAGTATAAAAAAGTGCAAAACAAACATGGACAGAGATTTTGGAATGGAGATGGGGTTTTGAGGAAGAAGGGATTTAAAGAATCAAAAATTATCAGGATTCCTTCTCTATATACAATGATTCCCTGAAACAAAATTAACTATCTTATATTGCAAACATACACTGTTTTTCAAAGTAAATTTATCTATGGAACAGGGCTGTACCTAGACATAATTATTTGTAGTGTATTATGCTTTGTATATTTCAAAATTGCTAAGGTAATAAATTTCAAATGTTCTTAACACAAAACATGGCAAATATCTGTGTGAAAAATTAATAGGCTTGATTTAATAAATCCACATTACATTCGTAAATCATACCATAACTTTGTGCCCTATAAATAGGATTTTAGGACAGAATTTTATATCATCTTACAAGTTGACAGTGACACTCTAAGTTTCTGGAGGAAGCCACAAATACACACATAATAAGCAGTGTTTTCAAATAACGGAACAGATTACAATTTGGCTATTGTGTATTAAAATACAGATGAACAAGATACCCTACATATGAAAGTTATAAATATGTACAGAAAGTCATAAACATGTTTCTGCTTATGGATGCTGTGAAGCAGTTTCAAGAAACATTTTTAAAGCATTAATTGCCAAAACTACTTCCCTAAGATAACTCCCCAGCAGATAGACCCTATTTCTGTTAAAACTTCATCCCTACTAATTGGATATAGTAGTAAATCAAAGTGACCTTTGTAAAATACAATAAAGGTCAAATATCTCTCATCCAAAATATTTGGAACAAGAGACGTTTCATAGTTTGAAGTTGTTTTTGGATTTTAATACAGTCACTGGTAAAAACTTCACTTGTTGATCATGAAAATAATTTCATATTCTCCTTTTCTATTAAACTGTTTCAATACCATTGAAGTCACTTCATGGACTAAAAATAAATGTGTGTTTTCTCTGATCCAAATTGAAAGTACTCCATACCCATATGACAACTTTGTGTAGGTACAGTTATTTTTGGTTTGGTTTGGTTTGATTTGGTTTGGTTTGGTTTGGCTTGGTGTGTGTGTGTGTGTGTGTGTGTGTGTGTGTGTGTGTGTTTCTAACAAAACAAAGCTTCTCAACAGAGTTTACTAATATGCGTATCATTCAAAATAAATGATCATCTTTCGACTATTGGCTAGGGGGCAGCTAAGGTGCAATCTTCCTCAGTCGTCCCGAATCTGGGGTCATCCAACACCAGCCACCTACACCATGCCGTCCAAGCTGGACCCCAGCAAGATAAAAGTCATGTACCTGAGGGGCACTGGTGGTGAAATTGGTGCCAAGTCTGTCCCAGCCCCCAAGATCAGCCCCTTGAATCTGTCTCCAAGAAATGTGGGTGGTGACCTCTTTAAGGCAGCTGGTGACTGGAAGGTCTGAGGGTTACAGTGACGCTGACCATTCAGAACAGACAGGCCCGGATGAGGTGGTGCCATCTGCCTCTTCCCTGATCATCAAAGCCCTCAAGGTGCCACCAAGAGACAGAAAAACTCAGAAAACCATTAAACACAGTGGAAATAGCACTTTTGGTAAGACTGTCATCTTTGCCCCACAGAGGTGACACCGGTCTCTAGCCAGAGAACTCTCTGGACCTGTTGATGAAGTCTTGGGGACTGCCCAGTCTGTGGGCTGCAATGTGGACAACTGACCCCCTCATGACATCATAGATGACATCGACAATGGTGCTGTGGAGTGCCCGGCTAGCTAAGAAGCATAATAAAATATTTCAATAAAAATATGATCTGGGGAAAAAAAGGGTCATGTATGATTTTCTTCTGTTAAGATAACCATTAAATAATGTTCCAGGTATTTATAAATGGACAACTCAAAAGTGCTGATAGGCTCTAACATCGGCCTCTAGCATTCCCTTTTTAAAGTCGAGAGTGGTTATAAAAAGGGTACGTGAATAAGTTTTGTCCACTGCTCTTCAAATGATGAATTGTGCTTTTTAATTACATTCTATATGGTAACTAATTTAAAATATCCATGAAAATTCATCTTGGAGGCCCTCCTTGAGGAACACCTAGAAGCCTTAGGCTTTCAGAGATTTATTCTAGCTTTCAAAACATTCTGAAAATATCTAAGATAAAATAAAGGTTCCTGAAAGTATTCCAAGTAGCTAGAAAATATAAACACTCATTTGCAGAACAGTAAAACAGCAATGCATATATTTGCATTTTTGAAATGAAGTGTTCTCTGGAAGCACATAAAAATAGAGCAGCAAATGAATAATACAGATGTTGAGTTATCTGAATATCTAGCTGTTTTGCAGCACAAGCAATGCACAAAGTCACCATCATTTATGGATGATTTCATTCAATAAAGCATTCATTATTTTTTTCTTTTAGACCCAGACTTTTTTTTCTAAAGAAAATATGCTTTCCTTTATTCAAAATTTAAATAATTATATTGTTAATAATCTTCTAACTTACTTGTATTTTATTACACCTCTTAATCTGCAGCAGTTTGTTGATATTAAACTAACAGTGCAACAGAACTGCCCAGCGCATTGTAGTGATCCTTGTTCTCATCTTTGGAGAGTGTGCAGTGCAAGAATAGGAGGCAGTGTCAGTGACAGTGGCCTGCCTTTGACTGGGAGAAGTACAGTGTTTGCTCATTGCCACTTCCAAGGAGCTGAATTTCACTAATAATAGTAAGGAGCCAGGTCAACATTTGATGTCCAAGTCTCTACAGTAACACCTCTTTTTATGCGCTACACAGAGGGTTCCTATATTTTTTTTGTACCCTTGCTATCCCACTATGGTGAAGTAACTATCCCTAATAAAATATACTTCAATTATATACTTCAAGAATAATATATACTTCAAAAGTAACTCTACCTTTACTCTGAATCAAAAATGAAAACTGTGGTAAGGAGGGAACGCAGCACCCCGTTCTGGGCAGATGTACTGTGTCATTTCAGTGAAATAGAAATTTAACTCAGGAAATTGAAAATAGCTCAAACTATCAGGCAACCCACCTTTGCCCCTTTCTGCCCAGTCACTCTTACCCACATCTCCTAAACCCAGATCCCAGGCTCTATAAGCTTCAGTACCCTAGGACCAGGCTGGCTCCTGGATTTAGGAACTAGGTGTATGATTGTCAGAGGCAATAAATCTTTCTCTTTAAATTTTCTAGAATCTGGTTATCTTAGGGGCTTCTTTAAAGTTCTTCTTTGAACTAACATATATTATTTTTAAAAAGTAGCTATCCATAGAGAAAAAGTATGTTTTCATTCATGTATTCTTTTCATTCAAGGTAATAGCTCTTAGAGATAGCCAGAAATATTTAGGCATTCTGTACTAAAATTTAGAATTTAAAATACGCTTGTAAAGAAATTTGATGCACATATTATTTGCTGTGGATAAAAATAAATGCCTATACTTTATATTTAAAATTAAACCGGTAATACTGTAATAAAATTACTTAACATTTCTGATTTTGAAAAAGAGAGTTGAATTTTTTAAAAAATGTAATGGCATTAATCAAATTGTCTTTCAACCCATATCCACTTAACTCTTTTTAATCTAGTCTTATTGGGACATTATATTAAATTGGATGCTTATATTTTTCTTACAGATTTTAGATAATAGGTTAAAATCAAGAAAGAAAATTGTCTCAACCTTTTTCAGTACCTATAGTCAACATCGTTCTCTTCAAGAAGAGATGTTATCCACAAGATTCATGATTGTTTTTCATCTTTATTTTTCACTATTATTTTCTGGTTTTGTGGCTAAGGCATAAAGTTGCTGTTTAATTCATTCTCTGAGATGAGATATATTCAATCTCTACTATTAAACCAAAAAGACTCAGAAGGCTTCAAAGACATGTTATTATGGGGGCAAAAATTAAAATGTTTTCCATATTGGCAATGACCACGCTCTTTCTAGTAATATCACACTGACTTCCACAGGAATTTGGTTTTGTCCAACATAGGCAGGTATTTAGAAATCCAAATGATTGGACAATTAAATTATTGGTTTAATTAGACTTGATAACTTCCAAAATGTATTGTCATTTCTACCTTTCAGTACTTGTAATGAGAATGTTTTGGTCTTTTTTAGTGAAAAATGTTCTTACATTTTAAAATGTCTATCTGAGATGACAGTGTTTAAAGACAAAATATATAGTCTTGATCCCACTCTCAATTCTGAATGCTAGTTCTGTCATTTCCTGGCTGCTTAAACTTGAAACACTGTTTCACCATTCTGTACCTTGCAATATTTTCTAATTGAGAGTTAACAGCAAAACTATTCACAGAGCTGCTTGGAATATTTAAAGGTATTTGCAATAACAGATACATACTAGACAGTTAGCAAACACTGACTGTTCTCTCCCTCAACAGCATCTTATATGCAGTGTATTATCTTTTGTTATGTGTGTCATGCATACTTAGTTTTCTTGTCCAACTAACACTTCAGCCAAACCCATCTCTTTGTTCCACTTTACCACCCCACATACTCAGGCCTCAGCCAACCACCCTTCTACTCTCTGTTTCCGTGCATGTGAAGTCCACACATAAGTGGGTCTATGCTTGACTTCCTTGTATGAGCACAATGACCTCAAGTTTAATTTATTTTTTGTAAATGATATAATTTCCTTCTTTGTAAATGTTTAATAGTATTTTAGAGTCTATGTGTGTTGTTCATATGTGTGCATGTATATGTGCATGTGTGTGTGAATGTGATGTAACTTTTCCTGCAAAAAATTAACTATCATTTTACTTAGGTTGACTCCTTGTCTTAGTTTCTGTGAATGCCACACTGAAAAATGGAGTACAGATGTGACATGCTGATTTGATTTCTTTGAATTCATTTCTAGAAGTGGGATTGAAGATCATATGGTAATTGTATTTTCTTTTAATTTTTTGAGGCATCCACACTGATTTCCAGAATGGCTACCCTAATTTACTTTTCTATGAACAACATGGTTTTTCTATGCTCTAGCTAAACACAAAAGGTTTGTCTGTTTGGTAATAACTACTTTAAAAGTTATGAGTCCATATCTCCCCAAGCAGGTGCATGAAGCCATATGTAGAGACAATAAATAAGGTTTAGCATCATTAATTTAAGCAATAGTAGAGTGTTTTGTGAAACAGAAAAACTAACCTGTGCCCATCTCTACCATCAAGTTTCACTCAACTCTATCATTCTTGCCATGTGCAGAAAGCTCAACAGACCAGTGAAATTTTTTAAGGTTTGGAGGGAAAAGAGCAAAATTTAAGTTGAGAAGAGAGGGCAATCTTTGAAGGCATGATTTTGAAATAAAGAGTGATTTTTAATAAAATAATTTGAGCCAGGTTAGAAAAGAAATAAATGAATTGGAGACTAGACTCATGTTTCGTTATTTTAAATTTACATTTTTATATGTGACAAGACATAATATTTTGTCAAAATGTTGCAGTTATCAAAAATGAGATTATATTCATACATGGTAATTCTTGAGAATAAGTTTTATACCTTATGTTGTTAGAATATTCAATGTAATAGACAAACATATTACTCAATCAGTAACACGGAATATGTTTTCTGTGGATAACTTATATCGTCAGGAACCTCAAAATGCCATACAGATTTATTTCTTATAGAGAAAGAAATACTTTCTCTGCTTAAACACAAATGTGTTATATATTCTGTTAAAATCATATATAAATCAAATACCACAGAGCAAAAAAAGATGTCATGCAACAACTTTTCTATGTGAGAAGTAATTTTCCTGATAATTTTCTATGCTTCATTTCCAGCAATAGATCACTCAAATAATAAAACTCATGGAATATTACAAATCCACCAATTTTCCAGAGAGAATGGTTCATCTTATGAAACAGCACAACTGTGACAAGGTGTAGGATATTTCTCAATTTATTTTATTTTCTGAGGTGTTCCACATGTTGGCAAGAGATTGCATGCTCAAAGAATTCTAAATAGCATTACTAAAATTTGATTTATGACAGACAGACCGAATCAAGATCATCAGATCCCCTCCACCACAACCTCTTGAAAAAATGATGTTTCAACATGAAGTAAATGTGAGACAATTCAACAGGTTTTTCAGGGAACAATCTCTGTATCATAAATGTCTCTGGAGACTTAGTTAAAAGACCCACCTATTTCCTATGCAATGATTAGAAAACCTCTAAAAACTCAGTCACTCACAACGCTATTATAAATGAAATCATTTACACAAGCTTCAGTTTGTTCAGCATTATTTAGGCACCAGGTACGTGTGTTAAACATCAGTGTGAAAAAAATTTCTCAGTAGTAGAATAAAATGGTAAAAGTAAAACATAAAATTTTGGTGAAGGAAGTTAACTTTACTAATCCTTTCCAGTCTTTAAATTACGCTTATTGAAGACTGAATGAGTAAGATAAAATCAGTACTATTTGAACAAATGACTGAACTGCTATTATGTTGATATATCTTCTTTTCTTCATTGCTCTCATATTTGCCTTGTTTGCACCATGAGCCATATCTTCTATTGACATCTTTAAAGTACTCACATTACATTATGCAATGGAACTACATTTCACCAACATTTCTTCACAATATTTACATTTAACTCCAGAGTTGGGCATGTTCATTAATTTTTTCAGATATATTCCATTCTTTCAATTGCTGTAATCAATCTATTGTCATATGGTCAACACAAGTCCATAACTCTAAAACAATGGTGCAGATTGGCGATTATTCATCTTTTAGACCTATTTTTAAATGTAGTATGAATGATTGATATAGCATTAAGTAGAAGCTCTTGTGATGTTAAAATATGTCAGAAATGTAAGGAAGATATTTCAAAGATTATTGATATGTCTCATGGTTTCAGAAGTAATGTTGTTTTTAAAATGGTTTTAAAACAAAATGTTTGTATAAAATTATGTGGTTATGCATGTTTTACCTTTTAAAATATTCTGTCATTCGGAAAGACTAGCTGCCATCAAGAAATCAACTGATAACAAACTTTGGCGAGGCTGGGGCTGCTCCACTGTTGGTGGGAGTGTAGACTGGTGCAACCACTATGGAAATCAGTATGGAGAATTCTCAAAAGAATAGGATTGGAAGCTCCATTCAACCCAGATATTCCCCTCCTGGGTATTTTCCCAGAAAAACTGAAAAGATCATATCACAGTGATATATGTGCACCCATGTTTATAGCAGCACAATTTGTAATAGCTAAATCTTGGAAACAACCAAGATGCACATCAACCACAGAGTGGATGAAAAAGATGTGATATTTTTACACAATGGAATATTACTTAGCTATAAGAAGGATGATCTTGAAGTCTTCATAGGGAAATGGAGACAACTTGAGACTATCCTCATTAGTGAAATAAATAAGAATCATATTTATGAATATCACATTGTATCTCTAGTGTAAAATGTAATAAGAAATGTAGGAATAATAAAACCCAAAATGTGTAATTGCTACTGTAAAAAAGAGAGGTAAAGAAAGTGCTCTAATGTATATAACTGTATATAGGTTTAAGTGTGTAAGATAGATGACCATATTACTGTTTTTGTTAGATTGTTGAGCAGAACTGTTAATAGGCTCACTGTTTGATTGTCTACTTCATATGCTTTAATTTTGTAACTTGAACAGCTATTTCCAAGATGACAGTATGTAATTTATCAAGTAGTGATTTCTTAGTGTTTTTTTGTTCTTTTTAAAAAATTTTTTTTATTTAAAGAGAAACAAAGCAAAAAAGAAAAAAGGGAAGAAATAATACAGAATTTCAAAAAAACATTAAGAAATCACTACTTGATAAATTACATATTGTCTTCTTAGAAATAGTTGTTCATGTTACAAAATTCAGGCATACAAAGTGAACACACAGTGAGGCTGCAAACAGTTACAACAAAACAGGATGGAATAAAGCCAATTGAGATAGTGCGGTGAAATTGGCACAGAACATCACAACAGGTCACCAGCACAACAGTAATAGGCAACATTGTATATATTGCATTGTCTTCACAATAGTTGTTCTTCTACTAGGTACAGCAAAATCAAAGAAATACACAACATTATAGAACACATCAACACAGAGTATTGAATAGAGCAACACCGTTAATCATGACAAAGCAAAACAGCGATAAAAATATCTGCCTTCAGAGATAGTAGAAGGAAACTCCCCCGACTTGCTTACCAAATATGGTCACCTCCTAAAAGATACCCAGATCTCTGGATCCCAATTGTTAACGGGGAGGTGGGAGGGTGTGGTATGTTTGATTCTAAGCCCGAGCCCCGGTAGGCAGTAGGCTGGTTGCTGGTTGGCTCAGCGCCCTAAGTTCCAACATGGTGCGGATCTCAGGAAACACTCTTGCTTCTTATTTACCCGCCCTGGGGTGGCCGCGGCTTGCCAGACCACAGTCACTTACCAGGGTGGCAGGATAGTTTCTGGTTGGCTCGGCGCCCTAAGTTCCAACCAATTCTGTTGTTTTGTTTTTGAGTTTCTCGTCATCCATGTCACTTGGATCAGCTTTGATGGAGTTGAGAGTTTTTGGAGGTATTTTGTTACCTTGTTTTCTCATGTTCTATTGTTTTATTTTATTTAATTTTCATTAACTTGAAGGCAGTAATATACAACAAAACAGGATGGAATAAAGCCTATTGAGACAGTATAGTGAAATTGACACAGAACATCACAGCAGGTCACCAGGACAACAATAATAGGCACCATTGTATATCTCGTTATCTTCAAAATAGTTATTAAGTACAGCAAAATCAAAAGAAATATACAACATTATAGAACACATCAAAACAGAATATTGAATAGAGCAACACCGTTAATCAGGACAAAGCAAAACAGCGATAAAAATATCTGCCTTTAGAGATAGTAGAAGGAAACTCCCCCCACTTGCTGTACCACATATGGTCACCTCCCAAGAGATACCCAGATCCCTGGATCCCGATTGTTAGCGGGGGGTGGGGGTGTGTGATATGGTATGTTTGATTCTAAGCCCCCGCCCCGGTAGGCAGCAGGCTGGTTACTGGTTGGCCCAGCACCCTAAGTTCCAACACGGTGCAGATCTCAGGAAACACTGTTACTTTTCTGTTCTTTTCTTTTTTTCCTTTGGAATTCTGTATTGCAGATAAACTTTTTCTGTTTTTTTCTCTTTAAATAAAATTTTTTTTTAAAATATGCTGCTATTGATATTAATTGATAATTAATTGAAAATAGCAAAATATAAACCTAATTTTAGCTGTTAAGTCTTATAAGCTGTTTATAATGATTGAAATTTGTGTTTATTTCAAGAATAAAATATTTCATGAAGAAAGTTAATTAGGGTTTCAAGTAAAAAATTAAGTGGCTAAATTTGTAGGGCTACGTGTATGTATGCTTTTTTTTGTTGTAAGACTTATTCACAGCTATGAAAATAATCTCAAACTACTGAAGTAAAGTGTTTTAGATTTTACAAAATAAAATGATCAGAGTTTGAACTAAAAAGTAATATATTAACTGGATATTAAGTATCAAAATTCTTTTTAATATAATCTCCAAATTGTTGTTTATTGCAAAAAAGGGTTTAGTTTCTGAAATTAATTCTAAATCATAATGTTACTAAGATCTAACCTTATCTTTGTTCACATTTTCTTAAAACTGTCAGAAATGTAGTTATAAAATGACAAAAATAAGAAAGTATTTTCCCTTCTCCAGTCTTATAGCTTCTATGAATTATGTTTCTATTAAACATAATGATTACTAATGATCACCTTATTCAGATGATACTGTATATGGGTTATTATAATAGTACAAAAATGAAATTGATCTTTTAAAATATTCATGTTTAAAACCAGAAATTTATGTATGTAGCTAAAATATTTATTAAATTATCTAAATTAACCATCATAAAATTAAATGATTTGAAAAATTGCCTAAAAACCATTCATGAGCTCTTAATAATGTAAGCAAGAAAACATGATATAAAAAATTTTGTTCTTTTCATATGAATGAATTCTTACATGGCTATATAAAATATGGTTTTAAATTCAATACTTTCTGTGTTGGGTGCAAATCCATGTGAATAGTTTTTTAAACTTTAATCAAAGAATTCAAATTGCTAAAATAAAACTGTAAAAACCTGTTATAGAATAATCTCTACTCTAAATCTGTCTCTGTTCCTCAGTTCCTTTAGCTTTCTACATTGTCATTTTCTCATGTATAGTTAAGTGTATTAAAAAGCATTTTTATCTTTCTAGGAATTCTCTATAAGTACTATTCCAAAATATTAGTGTATATTTTTTTCTCTCTGCCATAAGGTATATAGGGAAGTTTCTTTTGTGCCTGCTTCTCCCTTTCAATATTTGCTGCTTCTAGTGTTAGCTCAGAGATAGGAAGAGAGCAGCAGACCCTTGCTTCCATGCTTAAAACTAGAGGGAAAGCAGGATAATCCTGAAATCATTATAGAATTAATGTCACATGTCAAACAATTCTCTCCAATTATAGAGGAGACAAGATTGTGTGTGGAAATAGCATCATTTCCTTACCTAGAACAGGCACCATGAAATGAAACAAAATTTCGTGAAACTAGAAGCAAAATTCTAAAGGTTAAGTGTGGGCTAATGTGAAACTATGAATGCATGTTTTCATACACTGAATTTCGGTTTTAAATAAACGTGTTTCATTGCAATATGGTATGTGAGCAAGTGTACGTTGTTGGAATCCTAAAAATACACCCAACTGTGGATGTAACAATTATGTAAGTAACAGATTGCAAATATTTACAACCAAAATTAATCTGACTTCTCAGTTTGAATTGCAGTTTACAAACACCAGTGTAAATCAGCACACATGTAAGCATAATAAGTACTTGCACAACCTGTTGTTATTGTCAGCATCCTGCAATGGGCTTGCTCAGAAATGATCCGGACGAGTTAAGAGGAAGGAGGCGTTCACCACCAAATATATTCTCCGGCTGCAAATATTCACTGAATTTTCAAACTCAAGACACATTTCAGGAATACACAAATAGGTACCCTCAAATATTATAGAGTACCTGTTTTAGTGTGCAATTCTGTAGTGTTGTAAAACAATGCAATATTTCAAGACACAAAACTTATCATTACAAACGTGGTCACTTAGGAACAACAACATAGATCTTGATGCCATATTGGAATCTATAGCAGGTGAGTTTCTTGACTACAGATTTGAACTTGCTGGCACTATACAGCTTCGTTTCATACACACTGGTTATTAAGACCAATGCTTTTTCTTCTGATTATAGACCTTCTTTGAGAGGGAGGGATAACTGTCATTGATTTCAAAAGGATGCCAAAGGAAGAAAACATACTCTGCAGACCTCCATAATTCTGAATAATATTGCTTTTGACTCCTCGACCCCCTTAATACATCCCAACACAAAATTGTAGTACACTTCGTTTACCCATTAATCTGTAAACACCATTTTAATATGGCAAAAAAACCCTTTCTGTAGTTCAGTCAGTTCCAGATTGATTATTCCTTTATTTTATGATTCCTTAGAATACAATGTGTTTGAGATTATTAGGTCCTTGAAAATTCAGTACATCCATTTGTTTCCAGTACATCTGTAGGACTGAGACAGTAATTGTGGGGTGTGGGGAGCCAAAGAGTTAAAACGTCTTACCTGTGATTGTGGATTTGTGTACAGAGGTGCACAGCAGTGCCCACTGAGTTATAGGAAGTTTCAGGAATTTGGAGAGAGCCAAAACTTGTTGAATTAGATCTTTGGTCTAAGATGCATATGGAAGCTGGTATCTGTGCTTGTTGCAAAATTCAGAATTTGTTGCATCTGATTTTTCACAAAGTTAGGCCAGAAAAGCACCAGTCAAAGACTAGAGAAAGTTTTGTTCCTTAGAGGTGACTTAAACTCTTGTTAGGCATCCTTACATCCTCAAATTTTGCACTTGCCAGATTTTTCTAATAACTCTTTATTGATCTATTAGCAAAAAACTTAGATATTATACTATCACTTGTTGTTTCCCTTAACCTTGCTCAGACTCTAGGAATAGCTTCTTGATAATTTTTTTATTTACTTCTTCAAAAGTGATGTTTCATGTTCAGATTCTTAAAGACATAGTAACTGTTGAGACTAGATGAAATTCAGAAAACACGAGTTGCTATCCTTGTCATAAGCTAGTTACATATATATCCTGTTACTGAAAACTCCATGTCAGGGAGAAATGAGACAATGGTGACCCCTGACAGTCAGTAGAATCACAACTGTTCAGTGGAGGCATAGGTCTGTGTTCAGGGCCATGTCACTGATCACCAAGTCACTTGCATAATTTTGTAGTTACAATCACTGGTGGTAGGCTGGTGACTCCAGGATCCTAGATATAACTTTTTAAAAATGTATGAAGAGTAACCCAATGATTGAATTGATAACCATAGACACAGAAAAACTTTATAAAACCTTAATTATAGTTTTCATAAAATACAATTTCTTCTGAGATGTAGCCACTTCTGAAATGTAGCACAATTAAAAGATTGGCTAAATATACCACCTCAACAGACATTTTATGCTAAGCTATGTATTTTGGAGAATGATCAGGGTACATTTGAACAAAAAAACATTAAAATTTTTAAAACTTTGGATCTCTCACAAGTTTCCTTGATAAAGTAGCATTTTATCCAACTGATAAAGAAGAATCAATACTCTCATCTGGGCCTGGTGCCACCCAAAAGGATACAGGTGCTCTTTAGTAATGCCATAATTATCTCTTTATCTCTAAAACTCTGATGAAATACAATGCTTGTTAGGGTAGCTTTTATACCAAACCTTTGATATATCTTGCCAATTTACTGCACAAATGTATGGGATATATATTAGATGGGTTTTAAAGAGTATTACTTCAGGACAGAAGTTAAACCACAGCTAATGGATCAGACTTCATTCATTGACATGTATGCTTTCTCACACACTATGAGATTCAATAACTTGTCCTTGGTATCTAGAAATGGCATTATCACGCAGCAAAGTTGTCTAAAGCTTGAAGTCATTTGCAGCTTACACTTAATGGACATTCTCTGACTTGCTCAGCACTTTAGAGATGAAATACAAACGCTCAGAAGGTTGCCTGGTGACTAGCTGTGTTATGTGCAAACTGTTCTTCATTTAGTATACTAAATGGAGACAGAGGACTCCATTATCAAGATTCTAGAAAGCACTCACAGAGACCAGCATCGCGGCCTGACTCTGTGGGACCCGAACCTCTGGGACCCGCAGAGTGGCCCGGGCAGTTTGGATTGAAAGTCTGCGCAGACCAGCATCTCGGCGCGACTGTTTGGGACTGGTAGGCCTGCCCTTCATCCGCAGGGAACTGCCCTGAGACTGGCATCTGGGCCAGGTCTGTCTGGGCCCATAGCCCCGAACTTCACCCCCAGGAAATCTCCCAGAGACCAGCATCGAGGCCTGACTGTTTGGGACCGGAAACCTCCTGGACCTGCAGAGAGGTCTGGGCTGTTTGGATTGGGAATATTGTGGAGACTGGCATCTTGGCCAGGTCTGTTTGGGACCGGGAACTTTGCAGAAACCAGCATTTTGGCCTGACTCTTTGGGACCTGTAGGCCCACCCCTCACTCGCAGGGAACCTCCTGGAGACCTGCCTGGGACAAAGCACGGTGGCCTGGCCTGCCTGAGATTCCACAGGCTCTGGGTTAACCACACCCAGCATTCGCCTTATAACTTAGGGAGCCAGGAGCCCACAGAGGGGAGTTAGGACCCTGCAAGGAAGCCAAGAGCCTGTGGGGGAGCCACTGCCCCTCCAGTAACTGAGGGTGCAAGAGCATCACACATGCAGAGAAAGCTTTGGAACACCACTCAAAGCAAGGAAATATAGAAAAATGACAAAAGGAAAGACCAAAAGGCAGGCTCAAAGCCCTAGCCCTCCCCAAGAAAGCTTAGAAGCTGTGTACATAGAAGATAAAAGAAGCCATTCACCTGAAATGTCTGAAAT
>PVJX010006779.1:0-75210 GCA_004027295.1 Dolichotis patagonum
TATATGTTTATATATATGTTGACATGATATGTAAATTCAATATACATACATACATACGAAAAATAACACCCATCTAATAATATGAGGAAATAAATGCATAAGATGATTGATATACTTAACACTTGAGATATTTAAGAATTATCTTGTCTTGCTCTGAATGTTGATTCTCCAAAAATGTAACCCTTGGGAATAGGATCATATGCTCCCATCATCTCCACTTCTGTTAAATACTTAGTATTGCAAATGATGTCTAACATTCATGTGACATGCTTTTGTTTTTAAACCCCATGGGCAAAAGATTCTGGAAAAAGCCATTCTCAGGTCACAGTGGGTAGGTAGTAAATCTGTGTGTGAGCCTACAGGAGTTGCATCTTCTTTAGGAATGGGAGCTTTTTAAGGAAAAAATTTTGTAGGTGGTTCTTTTTTGTTCTAGATTTGCATTTATATTGGGTTCCACCCCCACATTCTTTCATTTGGTTGTACTTTCTGAAAACTAACTCATAAAAAGATACATACATTTCTTTGCCCTATACTAAGTCAGTACATCTTATTTATATGCACTGTTTAAATATATGCCATAGCAACACAAACTCTTATTTTTGGCTGCACTTTGTCTTTTCCAACCTCACAGAGAGCTGAGGACATCATATCCTTAAAAAATAAGGGATTTTTTTCAATAGTGAAAACTCCACTGGCGGGGTGTTCTTACAGAGCTGTGCTGCTAAGGGGCAGTGTCTGTAGGTCTTTTTGAAATGACTTGGATTTCTCAGTGAGGAGGTTTTGGTTACGATCTGTGAATTCTCCCCAGCAGGGGCAGGGCCATTGCCTAATACTTCCTAATTAAAATTTACAACATCAAAACCACAAAGATAAAAATACGAGAGGAAATTTTTAGCAGGAAAATGATAAATTGTGGGGAAGGGAGTAGTAACAGTAAAGTGAACAAAACCCTTGCTTGTTGTTCAAACTGTATTATAAAAATTGCAGAGCTGGTGTGTGCCCCAATTTCACGGCTGGTCACCAGTCAAAAAATGTTCTTAAGTTGTACATACTTTACCAAACATGAATTTACTGACTATTGTTTTAATTGTGCATGACAAAAATAAAACTCTTATGTGTGTTTTTATTAGCATCTGCATGACAGAGTGCTTTATCTCTACAGGAAAGATTGTCTTTGAATTTGAATTTATTTTTACTACCATCAAATTATTTATTAGACATATCACAATATTTTAATACTGAGTTGCGCTTACTACAAGAATCGCATAAAGCCAGAGCTTTTGGAATGTCTTACATGTACCCTTGGAATAAGTGATATCAATGATCAGAAAGAAGTTCTATTTTGTTCGTTTTTCTGTTTCTAACTAATCTGCTTTCGTACTCATTTATACTTCCTGGTTCTTTACCCTGGAAGTTCTAAAATGTGGCAAGAAAGGAAAGCTGTTGTCTTACCAGAAAAAAGCATTTAAAAGTTTCTGAAGTAAATAAAACTGAAATTTCTAACCCAGCTGCACAAATTTTAACATTTTTAGATTAGACTTGTTTCCATGTTCTTTGATGTTTAATAGGAATGACTGGTTTTTTAAATTTAACTTAATGACATGTTCAGAGGGGAGGACTACAGCAGAACCTGGGTACACTCACAGAAAGAATATCTTGGGAGGCCCTTATGGCCACCCGTCCTCTACCTCTCAGACTATAGACTGTTCTGAGTTCACCAACCTGCTCAGCTGATTTCTTTCTTATATGTCAAATAGAGGAAGTATCTATACAGTCAAATGTACATTATGGTATCTTCTCCTTTCTTTCTTCTTTCCTTTGGGCCATACATATCATTTTAAAAACCTGACTATCTGCAACTTAACAAAAGTAATGACGCTTACCACAATGTTTAACTTAATAGTAAACATATTCTCTTTGAACTCTGAGAACGCTTATTTATTGGAATGAAAATTAACTTATTTTTTTTTTCACCTGTAAGAAAGCTAGAATTAAAGAAGAGAAAGTGCCTTTTTTCCAGGAACACAAGGTTTTCATTTTAAATCAACTTTAAGATTTTTGGCCAACCTAAACGATGTGCATTATAATGGTTAGAACATTAGTGCCCTTAGTTATAGCACTCTGCCTTTTCCTGTTATCTTCTGAAACATTCTGTTCTATTTGGGAATATAACGTGTGCATTCCAACTACAGTAGCATTTGCACTGAAGGTACAGCTTGGTTTTTGATTTTTGTGTCCCCTGGAAACCTCAAGTTCTAATGATGAAAATTCCAAAAAGTTCTAAGTTGTTCCAGTGGATAATATAAGTCCTTAGGTGCATCTACATATTTAGGTTTTCTTCTAAGAAATCAGATGTAATAAAAAGAACTATGTTTAGAGGATAGTGCAATAAAGTCTGAAACACCATCTTTCAAGACACTGTTCTCCATTCAATAGCATCAACATCAGAAGTTTATCTAGTACAACAGTCTGGGTCTCTTTTAGTCTTTAATCTCAGGCCCAAGCTTCAGGAAGACTTAGAAGGGAGAGCCGCAGTACTGACGCCTATCCCAGTCCACAGCATGGCTACTTGAAACCAATTATTTTAGGGTATGATTACACCAGCCTTAGACTTTATAGTTTGGTTAATATACCTAATTCACTTCTTCATAATTCACCATATAAGCAAAAAGAGTGCCCAGATCCAAGTTAGTGCTATAATTAAAATATTAGGTATAGCATATCATGTGCAGAAGTGCGTGCTTATATGAAATTTTTCAAAAAATATACTAAAATGCTAATCTCAGGGTGATGAGATGATAAATAATTCTATGTCGATCATTACTCTTGCATGGGTTTGTAGATTTTGAAATGATTAACACATTAACATTATAAAGAAGAAAACAAAGACTTGGGATGTCATCCCTGAAGTGCAATTAAAGTTTGCTCTCTGTTAGAAACCCTTAATTTTGTAGTCAGAGGTATGAGCTGGTATTCAGCCAACAGAAGCATAGAGTAATAAAATGAATATCTCACGTACACCAAGGAGGAAAGAGACAACACGATGTAACAAGGCAAAGCTACAGAGGGAATTAGAAATCCAGAACACAGTTTGCAAAGAGCTGAAGCCCCTGAGCGAACTGTGTTCTTATCTCATGATGGGTTTTTTATCAGCAATCTCTATACTATATGTCACACTCTCCAATCTTCTGGTTTGCCTGGGCCACCCTGAGTTAAAAGGAATTGTCTTAAGTCACACGTAAAAGCCCATAACATAGATAATGTATAGACATGGCAAAACTTCCTTTATTTTTATACTTTCATTTATTAAATTATTTTATGAAGTAACACAAACGCGTTTCTTAAACAAGAAAACTGACGTGCCCACTCAGTAACAATAAACACCAGTCTTCCCTGCTGCAAACATACGTAGGTGGCTGAAGTGCCATGTTATTGGTAATCACTGCATTGCACTTGCCAAGTGGCACAAGTGTGTATGACATTTGGTACGAGTGGGTTTCTATTGGACTGTGGGGCAAGGAGGAGGAGGGGCAGCAGCGCCTGCAGCCTCCCCTGCTCAGCGCCCCATTGTCTATCCAGTCTGCACACCAGCACTGCGCAATCAGGCCATAAAAATGGTGATAAAAATCACATAATAGTGGTGAAAGTTTTCAGTCTTGTGGGGCTGCATTACTAGCTGTCCAGTTCTGCATGTGGTCTGTGACCTGTAATTTTCAAAGAGGAAGGTGGATCTGGTTTTGAGGATCCAGAGCATTCTGAGGCAGGAGAGATAAGTTGTGGCTTTTAAATTAATAAATAAACAGTATTTGTGTTTCTGGACTGTGTTGTGCTTTAGTTTAGTTTGGTTTTGTTCTGTGGCAGAATATTACCAGTGATCACTGAGCTACAGTCCCAGAATTTTTGTGTTTTAATTTTTATTTTGAGACAGAATCTTGTTAAATTGCCTGGGCAGACCATAAATTAGACAGCCTCCTGCCTGTTTTAAGTGTTTTACAAATAGTGAACAATTTAATTTTCATAGAAATTCATCAAATAAGTTCTGTTACTCTCCCTGTAGAACGGGGGAGAAAACCGAGGTGCAGAGAGAGCTTCAGTAACTTCCTCAAAATCCCACAAAGGTCAAAATTTGAACTTGGACAAATTTTGTAAGGCTATGCTCTTGCTGACTTCAGCACGATACTTTGTCCTTCAAATGAATGGTAGTGCATGCTCCTCAGTTGAATTTCAGCAAAGTGAAATTATTTTAAAGTACCTAGCCTGGTATCAGCTTTCTAATTATTCACTGAACTGTCATAGGGTACAGTACCAAGAGGTTTCCTTTGAACCACAGTACTTGGTTCAGGTTTCCGCCCACAGTCGCGGAGCTTTATGATCTACCTCCTCATTTGCATAGCCCGAAAACCAGAACACCGTGTTCCCACGGAACCTAGCGTCTCCCAAAGTGGAGGCCATAGCCAGTTCTCATTAAGCTTTATGAAGCTGCGTGCTAAATGGAAGCCAGGTTGCTTGGAGACCAGGTATCCTTGTATCTGTTGGTTGCCCAGGATATTTGCTGGGCTGCAGCTCAGGAGTTGAAAGTCCATAGCTTGGGGGTGACTTTTTTCTTCCTGTGCAAATTGATTGAGAAGTGGTTAAACAGGTTCCAAAATATGTAGGCTGTATACAACCGTGCTCTTTTTTGGATATGTTGCTTTTCTGATGGAATGGCACAAACGCAGTGAGGGAGTATATAGATGAATGGTTAAAGAAGTTTGCACAATCAGTAATAATATAGTTCAGAATTTAGGCATCTTTTCTTTTGATTAATGCTAAGTTTAATGAAATAAAAAATCATAACTTTTCAAACCTAGGCTTGCCATACTCTCCATGTTTTAGCTCAGTTTTTCTCTTTTTATTTACATACATACTGTTCAAACATTGAAAATAAATGTATTTCTATAAATAGTGTCAAATCTTGATATGTTCCTCTAATTTCTAATCTATTTATATAAATATAGCTATATGATTACCAATAATAATTTTAAAAATTATATTTTTCTGAAAACACTTAGATATTTAATCAAACAGTAATTATTAACTGTAAAACCACTCAAGAAATATCACACCACATAGTTTCTGCTGCTCTTGGAAACTTCATAATTTAATGTTGTGTAATTTCCCATTCCTAAAATTTTCTGTGTTCTACTCCATGGAGGTAACCAATCTTTGACATGAAAGAAAAAAGTTATCTCCTTATGTAACAGAAATTAAAGTTTCTTTTAAAATTCTTCAAACCATTCTTGGAATGTTCTCAGTTACTGAACTGACACTAATTACACAGATACTCAAAGGAATAAAGAGATTCCTCTTTATTTTAAATTCATGTATCAAATCCAATCAGATCTAGTGTCCACCAGATTCAGCCACGTTACCAATCATTATGGGTCAAAACTGGTGGTCGACTTAATGCTGGATTAAATCAGCAGGGTGCTGAGCGTGGGTGTTCACCAGAGGAAAGTTGCCAGCATAAATAGGGATGTGGAGAAGACGAGTGAGGCATTGTGGGTTCCTCTAAGTGTTGCTGTTTGAGCAGTTGGTTCTCCTGGAGGAGCTCATCGTGACTAGCTTCCCCAGTGTGAGTTCGACTATTGTCATTGGAGGAGCTCGGGACCTTGTTGGTGAGAGTAGCTGTGGTTCACTTTGGGGAGCTCTGGTCCTTACATCGGGCATCGCTTTCTGGCTCCAGAGGGGAAGACGTGTGCGGTTTAATCTCCAGTACAAGTTCGTCATGCTGGCTTTCTGGTATATACTCAACTGTTCTTATCATCAGAGGAGCTGGGGACCTCTGTGTCACTGAGGATGGCCGTGGTACTTTTCAGGGCAGCCCTGGTTTTTGTTTTGAGCATGAGTTCTCAGCCTCAGTGTAGAACCCTCAACCTACAAGCATGGCTCCTTCACCCCGCTGGCATAGACTTTCTAGCTACCACCACTGACCTTTGGGACTTCGCAGCACAGATCTGTGAAACAGACTGGGATGAGTCCTTCTAGTGGGCTCTAGACCTCCAGTTGGACTTGTAGGAGGCATTGTTATGGGCTCCAGGTCTTCATCTGGACTCATGTGAGACATTGCTGTGGGATCCAGGCCCTTGGCTGAATATTCTGGGTCTTTAGTGTTGTGGACAGATTTTCTGCACTTTCTGTATGTAACTCTGGGTGACCATCATAAAATAATATTATAAATTCTGTGTCCTGATTGTAACTGTTCTCATCACAACCCCTGATTACAACACCTACTTAGCTGTGTATGGATTTTAAGACATCTCCATATGGAGAGCTCTTATGTCTGATATTAAAAGAAACAAAATCCACCTGAATAGATAAACACAAGGAAAAATATAAGTTCTTTTTAAACTTTCATGGCAAAGAAGTTTAATAATTTAAACTCAAGACAAAAAGACTATACACAAAGAGAATAAATTGAAAAGAAACACTTCTGCAGATTGAACAACAATGACCAGGGTTTACAATGGTTTACTGTCTCAGTCTCTTTGCCACCCACCACTATAATTTTTTAAACACTTTAGAACACCTGAATACTTCTCCCTTAAAAAGATGAAGAATAACTGAAATATAAGAAAAAACTGAAGAGAATAGTGAAAGGATTATAATATTTGAAGATATGGACATTTTTAGTATAACAGAGTAAGAGGATAAATTTTTCTTTTCTTTCTCTCCTTTTCTTAATCTTCCTCCTTAAGCTTTCTGACTGTATCTGCATTCCTTTTTCTCTATCTCTCAATATTTAAGACTGAGAGGTACCTCAGGGCCAGAGGACATGTTAATAACTGAGTTCAATTATGTGAAGGATTGGTTTTGTTCATTTATTTGCTTAGGCCATGAAGGAATTTATGATTAATAGGATATCTCAAAGAACACTGTTTCCATATAAATAAATTTAGCTGCAGTTAAAAGTAGACATAATCGAAATTGATTATATTGAGTGGTGGTGATGATGATGGTAAAGATTATGACGATCTCATACATAACATAAAAAATAATGATGAACATTCATTGGACTTGATGTCAAGTACATCAGGTGCATTATCACATTTAATTCTTATGATAACCTTATGAACTGGCTACTTTTATTACCCACTGGTGAAAAACAGGGATACTGTGATAAGAATATTTCTCCCATATCTTACAGATGATTAACTCAATTGTAGGGAGTTGGCTTTAAAGAAGACCTGAGCAAGCACTGTAATCTGTGACTCACTGTGGAGACTGAGATGACAGGTATGTTGCTGAACTGAAAGGTCGGGAATCATCTATTGCTGAGTTAGCCACTGCATCATATGGAGACTTAGTCAACTTTTCAGCAAGTTATTAGAACCATTGTGATAATAAGAATACAGTAGGAATCAAGTGACTGATGAATTCATTGATTTTGATTTCATAGTTTATGATCAATCAAAAGACAAAAGGTCACAATTCCTGGCTTTATAATTTTGGAAGCTTTCTTCAAATGCTAACATAATTCTTTTGGCGTGCCTACCACAGACCCGCACATTTATGCATATACACAAATTCAAAACCTGTTTCTCACTCATGCCACAAAAAACACAGTTTAAAAACCAATACTTTGGAAGACTCCATCGTCATGGCAGATCCAGTGTACAAAGCCTTTGCCTGCCTTCAGTATTCCCCTTTGAAGTCCGTTCTGGTTGTAATCACGGTGAAAACGTGCTGCTCATCTTTGCTGCGGCTTCCGCTTATTCAGTTGCAATAAGGTCTAAGGAGCCACAGCATGCTACAAATGTGGTGAGTCAAACCTGCATTTTATTTCTTTTACATTTTATTTGAATTGTTAACTGTGTGTTTAATGTGAATCTATTTCAATTACCAGGAGAATTTTTTTATTAAAAATAAAAGACAGAATGAAACCAAAATGAACAGAAGAAAATAATAAAGATCAGAAAACACAACCCCTTATCAAACTGTTAACATCATTTGTCATATAGATTAATATTTCAAATCTTACATTTCTGTAAAAATAAAAGACTCAGGATAGTCTAAACAACTTTGATAACATGACAAAATTAGAGCTTCAACCCTGTCCAATCTCATGACTTATCACCAAGTTACACCAATCATGACAAAACAGCATTGATATCAAGATAGGCAAACCACCAATACAAAGCCCCCAAATAGAAACCCACATAACAGACATTTGATTTCTGGCAAAGATGAAAAAGCTGTTAAGTGGAGAAAGGATTGTGCCCTCAATAAATATACTGAAACAATTGCATATCCGCATGCAAAACACCCAAACTGTATAGTACATCAAAAATTTCTTATGGCATCCAAAAGTCAACTCCAAGTGGCTCACAGTGGGTTAGTTAAAGTGAAGGCAGGTGTGGCCTGAGTCGTTGCTTGGCTGAAGTCATTTTCTCTGGGGCAAAATGCATGTTGTTTTCCTTATCATACTAATGAAACAATGTGATGATTATGCATGTGTGACATTTATTTCACTAAGAAGTATGTTTTCAAGACGCATCCATTTACCTATAAAAATGTTCAAACCTGAATTTTAAGTTGATCGGATGCATACCACTCTGTCTCTTATTAAGATGGGTTAATTCACTGCAGCATTTCATGAATTAAATAGTGATTTCAATGAGTGTTAGCTAGTGTTGTGAAGTTTTTTGGGGATGTTGTAGCTTCTTGACACGTATGAAATATTTCTCTTCAGAGATCTGAGCTTGAACTCTCTTTATTTGCCTATGTACTGGTATGTTTGTGGATGTGACTCTGTGTCTATACATTAAATATTTTCTGTTTCTCTTACTGGAGACTAAGTCTCCCAAAAATGTGACTCACTGCTTGCCTGTGTAGTTCGTTACACTGGCTAGAACAGCATTCTAGCTAAATAAGCTCTCAGCACTTAGAAAGATGTGATAAAATGTTAGAATTATCAAAACTCAGGTAAATAGTGGACTATCTGAAACACGTTCAACTGCTAATTCAAATTTCTGAAAATCTCATCACTGTCCCTAAAGTACTTTTAATTTGCTTCTATCATGTACTATATATTTTCACAGTGTTCCTTTTATATGGACTAATTTTGACTAACCCCAGCAACTAACTGCTGAAAATAAATAACCCAAACTGTTTTTTATTTTAATATCAATTGTGCATTTGGTTATTTTATGGATATGCATGTTCTTATTCCCATAAAATGATTCATGCTAATTTCTGAATACGTGTTTCTGACATGATGTATGAGAATTAAAATCATCTCTGCATCCTGGATTTTAGATAACCTGATAGTGATGCAGTCCTGATAGCATGAGACTAGACCTCTTCTCTAGTAGCCCCAGGTCATTTTCCCTGCCATTCAATTAAAAGAATTTCCATCGTGACTAACTCTGAAGATCTTTTATCATATGGTGCATTGCAGCATTATTTTAAAATAGAAATGCCCATAGGAAAGTTATTTATTTTCTTCCTATTGTGATATTTCCTTTTACGTGTGTGTACACCACCTCAGCACAACCCAGTTTATTCCTTGATTCCTTGTGGTGTCTGTAATTCCTCATTTCTATAACATTGCCCTTTAAAGTTCAGATGCAGAAAGAAACAAACCTATTGAAGCCTACTTCAGAGTATGAGGTGTGATTGACGAATACAGGGAGTGTTCAAATTAAAACAAAAATTAATTGTTACATAAAAAGGGATTTGCATTACTCCCTCCAAGCAAATCCCCCTGACATTGTGAGCACACTTATCTCATCACCCTTGTCATTTTTCGAAGCAATTCTAGAAGTCCTGTTTGGTGAGTGTCTTTAGTTGTACTGCTTGGCTGCTTCAATGTCCTGAATAACTTTCTTGGCCATTCAGACCTTGGGAAAGAGCCAAGGAAGTTGCAGGTGAGAGATTAGGTAAATCGGGAGGATGAAGGCAAACCCATGGTAAGTTCTGAGAGTTTGACTTGCCCTAGGATGGCACTGGGAAGCAACAGTCACCATATTTTTTTTATCATAGGTTATGAAGCCACACATGAAACTGCTCCAGCACTGTTCCAGAGTGGTAACAGGATGGGCTAAGTGTATTTGAAGCAAGGAGGAGTACTCGAATGAGGAATTAATGGAAGTATGTCTTTCACTGTAGTAATTTTTAAAAATTGAAACATTCACCATATATTTCAATCCCACCTTGTACATCTAAGAAAGAAACTTGAACTTTGGGCTGGTTACTTCATCCTCTCTGTTAGCACAACCCACTTTCCTACTTTGATGAAGAAACATAAAACACAACATTATTTCAAACTTTTTGATTGACCTAGCAATTAATTATGCTGAGTGATTTATAATATATCAGTACATTACCAAGATGAAGTTCAATTTAGTAAAGGATTTAGTAAAATCCTTAAATTAATGGAAAATGATTACTGAGTTTTCAACATATGTGAGTGGTAGATTTTTTGCTTTTTATACTTCAACTTAAACTGAGATCCAGCTTTTAGTTTTGTAGGGAATACCCGGATGTGACATGATGAGGTACATCAAAATACTCCCCTTGATTAAAGATGGGTGTCCAGACACTGTCTAACATTCTGAGAGAAAATTTAAAAAATTACACAAACAAATCTATTGTCATGCTCACCCATGATAAACATCCATTTTCTAAAACATGTAGTTTTTTGCCTCAGAAAGACCTTAGCAACACTAACTCATAATTTTGCTTGGCTATCAATTTTCTAAGATTTCCTTTGTTGCCACTGCTTTTCAACTTGAAAACTTCTCTTACACTCACAGCAAAGCACTGTTCTTTGGCCTCCAATGATTCGCTTAGTAGAATATATGTAGGGAAGTTGCTATATTTTTAGGCTAAGAAATCCATTCATCTCATGATATCTAATAAGGAAATGAACTTCAGGCTAGTATTTTCCTCAAGTTCATGAAGGGATGAAACAGATTTCTTTATGAAAAGGACTTCATGTTTCATCAGCAAATAGGGGTAAATCTACACAGTACACATACTGATACACACTGTAGTGATCATAAGTCATTTAAAATGACAATGGCTTTAAGGGCCATGTAATTCACATGGGGCATTTTTATATGTGTTCACCTATTCAGTTTGCTTCAACTTCCAGCAATTGGTAGCATTCCTCTAGTATATTAATCTGTGAGTAATATGTGTTCAGTTACTTTCTCGATATTTTTGGACAGTTTGTCCTTACCTCAGAACAGCATAGTGTTTTTTTAAAATAAAATATTATCTTCAACTTTGATTCATTCCTAAATGGTTTCCATGTACTATTCTTTCTTTGTGAATCACATTAAAATGATGATAGTTTGAAGTATTAAGATGCCATTCAGTTACAAATAATTCCCATATACTATGCCAGATATAATTTCATTTGTATTACAGCTTTACATAATGCTTTACATAATGGTTTAATATAAAGACTTATTCATGTATATTGCTTTTAACCTTCAACCCACCTGCCCCAAAATGCCTCCAAAAACAATTGCAAGAAGGAAAAAATAAATTTTGGTTTATTTGTTTTCTCTCGCCCTCTCAGCATCTCTGATTCTTTCCTTCATAACTGGAAATTTTCCGCAGTCTTTATCATCTCTTTTTATTATGTTCTCAAGTAGATACAGTGATGCAGTTTAAGGAAACATACTTTCAGCTTTTCATCCAAGTTTGTCCATTTTCAGATGGATTTCCCTTGCTAAAAGAATAAAAAAAAATCACAATTTGATGTCAGATTGTAGCGTTTAATTCATAACCACAGTCAGTGGAATTCTTGTTCAGTTTCAACATACTAAAAACTAAAATCTTAGCACAGCTTCTAGAACTGGGCAACATTGATTATAATTAATATATACATACATATGTGTGTGTATGTGTGTGTATATATATTTTTAAAAATGTCTTGATTTCTGGGCTACTGTTACTCTTCAGCGCTATGTATTCTAGGTATAGCACTTTGGATCACACACTTATTTTCTAACAGAAATTTCTTCAAATAGCTGGTGTTGAGTATGTTTCATGCCTTCTTGGGATGCTACTCTAAAACTCCTTAATGAATCTGTGAGAGAAATGACAACGTCGAGTCCCCCGAGATGTATTATTCTTGCAATTTGAAGCATGTACATATTAGTATCTGAAAAATAATATCTTCAGTGCAAATTGCTTGTTTTTATACATAGAATTTCATTGGGAATTATTTGTAATTACTTTTTTTGGTTCCAGGAATCAACCTCATGATCTTGCACTTGCCAAGCAGGTGCTTTGAGGCTGAGCTATACTCCAGCCCCTTATTAACTTATTTTTGATGGCCACTTTTTCAGCTTCACCAATGTAAGTTAGTGTGTCACAAATGGCCTATATAGTACAAAATGTTTACTGTCTGTCCCTTTAAAGGAAACACTTCCTAACACCTGGTACAGATTCTGTTGATTTAGCTAAAAATTAAGTGACTTTTTCAACAAATGTTAGCAAGAATTTAATAAGGTGAATATTTTTCTAATAGAGCTAAATGTCTAGTTGAGATTCAGAAGACATAGAAAATGTTAATTTAGATTATTTATTCTTTAAAAGAGTTCTTAAAGCTGTCAGTAGGCCTCTTTAATAAGACTTCTGAGAAATTTTCCAAATTCATGTCACAGATAAAGTTGCATTTGGGTACAGACTTTATTAAAAACTTAACTAGCTTTTGGGGCAAACAGAAGAATAAAAATAAGAATTCTCCATCTTGAAAAAGAGAAGAGCATAAACTCACTTTTGATGAGACATCAAGTACAAAATCCACATTTTGTTCCATGACATAAAGATTAACCTGAGGTTAATCATTATCATGATTAACATTATTAAATCAAATGAGGAAAAATCATACACTTATTTAAAATGCGTCCATCATGGAATCTGAGAGATATAAGAGATAAGATGTGCATAGGTTGCGATTTTGTGAACAACCACATAATCTATTCGATTTGGTGCAGAGTCATGCGATTATTCCCAGTTATTGTCGGTTCTATTCTTCATATTACAATATGAATACTTGCTATTCTAAGGGGCTTCACAACAGTACAGTAGGTCATATATCTCATAAGCAATATCGGTGCACTAAGAAGGCAATAAAAAAGCAAAAATGGAGGGTTTGTGTTAAGAAAATATGAATGGATGTGCTGGTAAGTTCATGGACTACTCTCGCTTGCAAACTAAAACCACTTGAGAAAAGTGAGCTATCCAGTTAAATCTATCTCTGCCAGAGCAAACATGAAGACAAGATGTAGTACTTGGGGAAAAACCATTAATCAGTATTGTCATAACATGTCTCCTGACTCCACTGCTTCATTTTAGAAGGTTACATAAAGAATAATTACCACTAGCTATGTGAATTTCAAGACTGTTATAGAATAAAGCTCTGTTAACATCTAATGTCAAATAAGTATAAAGAGCATTTTGAAATATTTAGGTATAATGTTCAGAATCAGGGAAGTATCCTCTAGGCTCCTTAAGGCATTTTCACCCACATAAACTAAAATAAATGCAGCAAAACAAACTAGTATTCATGAATCCTGGCACTAAATCAATAAAGTCTATACCAACAGAAATATCACTCTCTAACTTCAAAACATACATTTTTGAAAACCACTGAGACTGTACAAATTTGTTTGAATTCCTATCATTGGTGGATATTGTTACTATTAACAGACTTTCTGAGTTAGAAACTCAGTACTGTACAATCCTGTTACCCCATACTTATATGCATCTTCAGAGGATGAGCTGTCTCATAGTCTATTTGAAAGAAAAAGACAAGAATTTTATTTACTGTAGCCTTTTGAAGCCTTTAGTTTGCCCTAACATCCCTATGCATGCATCAACAACCAATTATCTCAGATCAAAGACAGAAACAGACAAGCAGAAGGCATTTCCTACCATGTACGAGATGTAGGGCAAGAGTAAAAAAGGGAGGAGAACCATAACCATAGTCCCAAATATTTAAGTGATGAACAAAACTAAAAGTGATTAAATAAATTATATTCTATTTACCTGTCTTGACAAGTACTGCTTCTTTAGGATTTGAGAAGTCAAGTTTAAATTGAGCATTTTCAGACTGGTCATTTTCACTGGTACAGGAGCTTGTACTAGAGGCTGGCAACGAGCTATCACCTATTTCTTTTCTTACTCCTGCTTCTGAGGCAAACTGTGAAGAGACTTGCAGGCATGTATGTCAATGTCCATATATGAGGCCTAAATCCCTCCATGTGATTCAACACTCTACCAAATAAGTACCTTTGTCTACACTGTGGACCTTTGAGTACACATACAGCCGGTAGCCTCAGGTGAAATGACATGGAAGCAGGCCGCAGCTCTTTGGCCAGGAAATTCCAGGACTTTAGATATTTGAGATGCAGTCTAGAGGGCAAGTGTAGTTTCTAGTAGAGCCTGTCTCTTTACTCCCTCCTTGTGGTATGGAGTGATGCATGTACCCCCAAGCAAGTGACGTGGGTCCCCGTCAGTATAAGCTCTGCACAAGTCTGCCTTGCCTTCCTCAAGTCTAAGAGCAGCCCCGGTCTTGCGCTTCTTCAGTAGAATGGTTCCTTTCAGAGTGTTCCATCACTCATTTTCCATCGAATTTCTGTATAATTTAAAACATTTTTAACTCCTAGCTAGAGGGTCAAAATGATCATTGTGACTAGATGTTGTTGAGCTGCAGTTCATAATTACTTAGGCCAAAGGTATAGGATCAGATCAAATGGCCACTATCTTTTGCAATTACTGCTTTGTGAAGGACTTGCTGAGTTTATCATGGGTTAACGCATAGAAACCATCCAGATTAGAGTCACTCTCATTGTATTTCGGAAGATGTTCTATTTACACGATACATCACATCTTTGTGTGAATTTAGCCTTGTATAGATTTTGTTCGTACTGGCGTCCATATATCAGACTGATATATCCGTATATGGATATATATCCATATATCAGAAATGAACCTTCCTGAGGCAGGCATGGTGGTGCACATCTGTAATTCCAGCATGTGGGAGGCTGAGACAGGAGGGTCATTGTGCGCTTGAGAACATCGTGAGTCACAAAGTGAACTCAAGGCCAGGTTGAACTGCATGGTGAGACCCTGTCTCAAAAAGGAAAAAAGAGAAAGAAAAAGAAACTTCCCTATCGATGCACTTCTTCAGAGAGAAGCTCTCGCATTTATTCTTGGTTGTCTTCATTTTTATTTTCCTTTCAACATTTTCTGAGAAAATCTCCTTCAAAAGTTCTTAGGCTAACAAAATCACACCAATGGATGGTACAGAAATGATGTTTGGGAAAAACCAATGTCCATTTAAAGACAGCCTTTAAGATTCACGTTGTATACTGACCTCAATATACTGGGACTAAACAGCTATTTCCTTCGAACAGGAGTCTCGAAAAGACCTAATCATTTGTATAAAACATGATTTGTTTACATTTCTGAGTCACAGATGGAATGAGGGTTAGGAGATAAGGAATTACTTCAGCATTTCACTTCCACAAATAAAGTTCCAATCAAACATAAGATTCCAATATTGTTATGGAAACAGACTTGGAGACTGGCCCTTACTTTAGATATTGCTACTTTGCCATCATATCATTACCTTCACTCTGAAATAATTCTAATGATACCACAAATCCATTGACTTTATTAAGCTATATTGATTTATACTTCTAACCAAACACAGTTAAGAAACAAAGAGATTTATGAAGGATGACTAAGTAACCTCCACTTACGAAAGTCAGATTTTGCCCACATTCACATGTACATTATTATAATGATAGTACATTTTGTTAATATCATTAAAAATGAGGATTATTTCCAAGCATTAAACTCATTTATTTTTGGTTACAAACTTATTTTTATGGCTGGTATTTAACGATCAAGACAGGCTGCTAAGTACATCTGCTCACTCAGATTCATCAAAAATAAAGATTCACTACTCAGAGCAAACAGTTTTTCATTTTGCATCAGTTTATACCAAATACAGTTTGTTGGATTGAGTGGACTGACACATTTTTCACTTTCAACATACTCAGATAAAATTGTAAATGGTTTCCTGCTGGTAAATGAGTCACTATGAAACAAAATCTCAAATTTTTCCATTTCACAGGACTGGACTATTCTTCGTACTTATTTTTTAAAACCATGTTTTCTTTCAGGAATCGTGAAATTAAGAATAATAACAATTTCAGTTTATAAAGTGTACATTAGTTTGTTATAAGTGCTTTAGACATCCTATTCAATCCTGTCAGTAAAATTCTGAACCAGATATTGTCACTATCTTCAAATTTACGTGATAGATTGAGAAACAAAAAGTCAGGAAGTTTTGATGACTTGACCAAAATAACACTGCTTAAAATATGTGTAGAGCTGAGATTTGAACATAAGCCTGGATGACTCTAAAAATCATACTTTAACCTCTAAATGAGTTACTTCCCTATGTAATGTCAAGGAGAAACACAGAAACAGCATTCAGGATTTGGAGGCAGATTTATTTGCATCGATGGACACTGATCAGTTTCATTCTCAGGATATCAGGCCCTGATCTCTGGTGATCTAGTGCTTATATGAGATAAGCAAGCAGGAAGTATATAGGCAGGATGGCTTGCCAATCAGGAGTTGGTTTATACAATGTTCATCGTAGTGACCAATTATGCGTCACAGTGACCAGCCGTTTCTAAGAGACAGGAGCGAGTGGAATTGGAACAAAAACTATTCCATGGGCAAATAAGAAACTGAAGTACACGCTGGGGGGGTGGTATTTTCTGCTACAACTATAGAGCGTATTAGCACATTTTCTGTCATGTTAATACCCACGGAGAAGTATTTTATAAGGAAAGCAATTTTCTTATGTCGAAATTTTAGACATTCAGTGAACATGACACCTGCCTTAGTTTGGCCTTGGGGAGGATACTCCGGTCATATCACAGTTTGGTAGTTGACATTAAGACAGCAGCACTTTTCGGAGAGAGAAATCACATGACAAGACAGAAAACCACAGAAAAGGAGGAAATAATCTTGCTCATTTTATAACCACTCACTCTCACAAAAAAGTAACTGGGATCCCAGAGAGCGACTTTCTTCACAGGCCGGCACCTCCAATAACCTTCCACTAATGAGATTCACCTTGTCAGGTCTCAACACTTCTACTCTAAGCCTTCAACACATGAGTTCTTGGGGAATATGATCATGCCATATCTAGCATAGTGTAGAGACAAATCCTTGGCTTCAGAACACATGGTCTCTCTTCTGGGATCATGTAGCAATATTTTTTCTGAGTATCCAAGTAGCAAACATGGAGATATTCGATAGCACCAAAATTCTGTGTTCTCTTCTAGAAATTGCCTAGAATTCCTTGTTGAAACCACTGTGGTTTATACGGTACTGTATAATCTCTTTGTTGTCTTCTGTGGTTTACCAAAGAGTGGCACAAATCTAGGAATATTCCTCTAAAGCAGCATTGGTTGTTGTAGCCTGCTATGTAAACTGTTAATTTTTAGTGTGGCAGCACTGATCTCTCTTTTCTAATAATTTCTAACCTCATGTAGCTGAGTGACTTCTCAATAATTCAAATATATTTGTATGCTATATTGATATAACATATAAAATTAAGTTTGGACCTATTTGTAAATATGATCCACAATATTAATGATTAATTTTGTCCCCTTTAGCAAAAGTTTGCTATTGAAGAGTTCCACAGAATCATTGTTGCATGAATTTGTTCTTGACTATGATGAGATTATCATATCTAAGTTAAAGTTAAACTTTGATAAAAGTGGTAAATAATCCAAGGACAGTTGTTATGTGTAGTTTATCTACTTTACTAAAATTGAGTCTGATCTTTTGTGGTTCTTAGAATCACTAAGAATAAAAGCATATAACATTTCAACAAGCAAAAGAACATTATATTCTTTTACCTCTGTGATATAACTACATGAGCATCTTATAAGTAATGATTTTTATGTATACATGATTACGTTGGTGGAAAGATGTGTAAAATCCTAACACAGTTCTATTATCCCACTTTAACACATGAAACCTTGTCACTTAAGAAGTGACAAGGTTATAAAGAAGGCCTTATTTTTCTTCAAATATCAGAAAAATTTGAGGCTAGTGCACACTTGAATCCTATTTATTTTCTTATAAAGTTTCAAACTGCATACATTTCAATCAGCCATTGTACACTACTCAAAAATAATCTTCCATTGTATATTACTGAACCCAAGTTGGACAGTAAGTATTTGTATCCCAAAGTTAATCATTTATCAGAGGTTAGCTTGTTATAGGGTCATTTTCTATTGAGGTCAATGACACTGTATTTATTTACAAAGATTAATATTTGATTGTTATATTACTTGAATAGTTCAGAGAAAAATCACTAGTACATAGATAAATGTAGGAAAACAGGGCAATTTCTCACAAATGTTTTTTATAACCCATCTACTGTACTGTTGTATGCATAGCATATATCATACGTTCGTTTGTGATGAATCTCCCTGAAGTTTTAGAGATTGATTACTAGCAGCCAGATTAAAACTTTCCATTTCTCTTATGCAAAAGGAGCTTCCATAATGTACGCTATTTAATATTAATCTTGAGTATGTGAACACATCATCTGTTATTTAGGTATGGAAAAAGGTTGTGGGTCACTATATTTGGCTAAATATTGGAGAATCCTTGATCTTATTTGCATGTAATTATACACATTTTATTCAGCTCTTTATTGCATACGTCAGCATTGGCGATCCTCATTGTACTTCCAGAGTTTTTAAAATCCATTTATTTTGAGCTCTTGAATAGTGATGACACAATATCAGCCACTACGTACCAGCACTTTCACGATAAGAACAGAGAAGCCAATGTAGCTGCAGACAGCAAGGATTCCACCCACGTCAAGGCTACTCGTTCTTGTCTAAAACAGAACTGAGTCTGAAAAAGCCTTGCAGAAACCTCTACCCTGAGCCATATGTTGTTTCTCAGAAACCACTGAGGTTGAAATATAATGGCATTTAATTTTTAAGACAATTACTTATTTCCTTACTAGATTTGAAAGAGATCAAGTAAATAAACAGAATCAAAATAAAACAAATCTTAGTATATACAAGCACCATTTTCTTTTCAATGAAGATGGCACTCTATTAATCAATAAATATCAAAGACTCATGGAAATTGTTGCTCTTATTACATACTTCTGTTAACATGAAGATGGTGGCAAGGAGATATGTTTTGCATAGTAAAATGGTCATCTTAATGCTTTGCAAAGAATGTGGTTATTTCCTTCCTGGGAGTGCACATTTATCTGTCAGAGGGGTGCATGGACCGGGGAGATTTCTGCCGGGATAAAACCTGTCTAACTAGCCCAGGAGAACTGAGTCTGAGTAAGGCATTCTGTTGTAAATAAGAATGCCAGCTTCTGATGAGGTAACTTCCCATTTGGCAGGTACAAAGTGTGGCGATTTGTACAGTTGATTGTACAGACCACAGACAGGAAAATTAAACACCACAGTACCTGCTGAGCTCCAGATCCTGTCTCACAGTATCAACACATATTTTCTAAGAATTTTACCATTCGTGTTCTGAAACTGTAAGATCAGAAAGTGTAGTTCTTTCACGTAGCTCAGCTCAGGGCTGAATAATGTCTTCAGAGTGACATCAAAGAGTCAGAGGAAGCACAAACCGGAGGTGCGTGTTGTATGTGCACATGCCATTGTCTCTTAATTTAAGGCTCAATGCAATTATTTTGGTTAATTGAGTTCTCAAAAATATAACTGCATGTGTTACAATAAGCTTGTTGCATTTTTAAGAGCATCACACTTGGCATAAGCATGTGTTCTTCAGTTTTCTGTTTCAGACATATTTTTTCACGTGTGTGAACTAAGTTTTGCTAAATCTTGATTCATCATCTTCATCAGTCATCTTCCCATCTTGTTTTAAAAGGAAACAGTAATTGGCATATTTTTCCTATTTTCTACATCTCAAACAGCAAGAGCAAGTAAAATTTCCAGAAAATCATTTCTCATAGAAATGTCCTCAGGATAGTATCTTTCATAACAAAATGCTTTATAGATAGGCCTAACCTCGACAGTAAACACCAAGATTGCTCATCAAATGTGTAGAATTCATTCATTCATTCACTTGTACAATTATGAATTTATTGAAATTTATATTTAATAAATATTTTTGGAAAACTTTTATGTGCAAGAGTTGGTAAAAAATGTATAAATTCCCTCAGAAGACATTTTCTATTTCTATTTTTAGTACACAGGCTTAAATATTTACTTTATATACTTTTCCAGTACTGTCATAAACAATGCCATCCATTTGCATGCACATAAAGCAAACACACATAAATACACACGCGTATGAATTATTTCTTGCATAACCTAAGAAGAAGTTTGATGGAGAAAGTATCAAATGGGAAACAATTCTAAATGTGTCCATTCTTTTTTAAGTAGGTATTTTAGTGCCATGTTTGCCATTCAAATTATGTTAATGCTGAAGTGAATTTGCATTCTCTAACAGTCCAGCTATACATGAGACTGGAGAGGCTGGTGCGGGGAAAGAAGTGGAGGAAGTGATCTCCATACATCAGAGGAGTGGGCGGAAGGCAGAGCAGTATCTAAAGTGGCCTCTGCAGGACCCACAGGGAAAAAAAAGTGACACCAGTGGTAAAGCTAAGAGGAAAACTGTGAGAACCGCAAAAGCGTTAAAGAAAGAAATCACTGTGAAATTTGGTAAAGTCCAGGAATACTGAATATAGGAGTGCAACTTTTGGGTCTCAGAATCAATTATCTGGCTTATCATTATTTCCTATGGGAAAAATGTGTTCGCTTTTCAGATTTTTTGGTGTTCAAATACAAGTTTGGAACAAATTGAGTTTGACAACAAAGGTATCACTGTTTATAAAAGTGTATAAGTGTATATTTCTTTATATTTTTATATAAAGGTGTTTTTCTTAAAAATATTTTGAGAATACATTATTTACAAGACTATGCATTGCAAACATACTACTTGTACATATTTCTCATACAAGCACATGAAAAATAATCTTCTGTCTGTGGTTTGTTCTTGGAGCAAATGATATCCTTATATACAGATACTCAGGGCTATTTAGACACCCAAACATTTCTATCTCATTCAGCAGCTTGATTCCACAGTGGCTCAAGGAATAAAAATCCATTATGTGGCCGTTTTCTTTTTCTACTAGGTAGTAGACTCTGGAAAATTAAGATGTGGTTGTTGAAAGAGTACAAACTGGCTGAGGATCTATGAAATTCATGTAAGAAACTCTTTGAAAGGAGAAAAGAATGAAATCTCAGCAGTGACTTAGCTGTATCCCAGCAAGGAGAGCCATGAGAAATGCCTCATATCTACTAGCCTCCTGTAGTTTATCGATTTTCTTTTAAGTAAGGTTCTTCTTTGATGCTCAAAAATGAGGGCAGAAAAAATCTGCTGCAACTGGCTTTGGGCTGTGCAGATAATTTCCTGGAGAAAACATCGTTTTATTCCTACTTCCCTGGAATAAGTTAAGAACATGTTTGTTTCGGCATTTTTCAGCCTTTGAATGGTTTTTAGTAATCCTGTTTGAAGAATTATATTAAAACGTGACAAAACTGAGTGCCCTGAGTCAGTTACTTCCTATTATTTAGAATCCTATAATTATGGGTTCAAACAGAAGAAGTAAGGCGAGTCTGTGTAAACTTTGTTTTAAGGATTTATTACATCATACTAAGTGTGACTTAAGACATACTATATTTCTGTATCGTACTTTAGGCATTTAACATGATACCTGTGTCTTAACCATATGATATGTCAACATTTGTCAGACTATGGAAAAATTATGTACAACAACTTTGGTACTAGATGGGAAACAAGAGTCCAACCTTCTCACTTTACAAAAAACACAGCATATAGCATACATTGATTAAAAGATTTTCTTATAGTTACATAAAAAGATGTAACAGAACTACCAGCAAAAATCAGCTATCCTCAACTTTAGACACGTGTGTATATACCTTTTGAGCAAAAATTACTCTATGAGTCACACACTCACACACACACACACAGACTTATTTAAAAATACACATTTACAAACAAATTATGGCATATTTATTTAGAATTCTGAGAAAAGCATTTCTGAATTGCTCACAGTAACCAAAAATAAAATATGAAATGCTCTGGAAAACAAAAAGACACTAGATAAAAGTCAATTCTCCCTCTTCAAGGAAGAGAAGAGAGAACCATAAGCCTTATTTTCAAAAGCATAGCTCCTTTGACTGCAAAGAAAAACCTTTTAATAGGATAAATATAGAATAGAAAACATTTGATATAACAACTGTCTCTATTAAAGCTGGCATGCTCGCTGAGATAATCATAATATTAAAACAATCACAGAATACGCAGTTATCTTGTGAAATAACTATTTCTGTGGTATCAAGAAAGAGAAGGAATAGTATATTTTTACACAATTGTATTTATTTATTTATTTATTTATTACATTCTCTATAAACTTAAGAAGGCCATAAAATACTTTCACTCTGAAGGCCTATATAATACCTGAAAAATTTATAAATCTATGTTTTGGAGCTATAAGAAAGGATAGTAACATTGATCTTTGCTTTACATTTTTTGGACAAGATTTAGGATTATTTAAATATTCATATTCATTATCACATCATGTTTGCTACTCTTTTGTTGCAATCTTATACCATAGTTTAAAACAGAATGAAAGTGAAACAGTTTAGCACATTGACAAGTGGTACCCTAACATGAAACCTTTATTGGAGAGAAAAGGAGACAATGCTGTGTGTGTGCATGTGTGCCCATGTGTGTATATGCTCATGTAGGAGAGAGACAGAGTCAGGGACAGAAAGATAAAATCACCATCATAGAGAGAAGCTGGGACATATCACAAGCAGTGAATCTAATCAAGTGTGAGTGACATACTAGAAGGTACAGGACACAGATCTATGCTGGGTAAGGTCCTGGTTGAATTTACAGCTATTTGGTTCCATGTGCATCTGGTCTAAACTTCTTTTGCAAAATGAGCTATTTGGGGTGTCTCCTGTGGAAACTACCTGAGTTTTCCATCTCACTATGTTTCCAAAACATGGAAAAGAGCAAAACCCAATGTGTAAGGATGATAGCTGACAGTATGTTATCATCATTATTCATGGCTGGTTAATAGAGATGGAGTAGAAATCATCAAGAGTCTTTAAAAGTAATTTACGCTGAACTATAGGATTTCAGAACAGAATAGATTTTTATCTTTCTCATATTGCTCGTATCCATAGCATGTAGATCCCAAGATTAGTGTTCTTTAAAACTGTTTTATGAGTATATGCTTGCAATACTTAATCATTGCATTCACCATGCAAAACTGGTACACATACATACAACATCTGGACCATTTCCCTCTCCGCCTCTCACTTTCCCCTACCATCAGAGCCCTTCCTTTCTCCATGGTCTATTTAAAAATTACTATAAATGTAGGAAATTGTTGGGATTGGATGTCACTAAGTAAAAAAGGAAAAGAAAGAAAGAAAAACAAGCAAGCTTGCAGTGCAGCAGTTCTTTAGATGATGTGTTTCTGAACTTCCTAGGCACCGGGTACGGAGATAGAAAACACCTGCTGCACTTTGGGGGCTGAAGAAATGGGGTGGTAGACAGGAAGGAGTGAGCCAGCATGTGCTATAGGAAAGTGAAGTCAGATAACTAAGCTACACTGATTTACTTTTTAGGGCTGAATTTCGAACTATGACTTTAAATGGTGCAACAGAGACCTTTCTGTAAACAGGTGAAGACAGACAATGTGAATATTACTAGAAGTCCATTAATGGCTAGTTTTCCAAGTTCTCAGTAAAAAAAAGAAGTTAATACATGGCTCCTGCAAATGACCTCTCCCACCTCCTCTTCCTTATTTTTAAAGAGAATTGATGACTGAAAAATCTAATTGATGCTTTTAAGTTTTCTGTCATTACAAATTATTTTCTGTAAAACATGATGTAATGCAATGCAAATACACTGAGGATGCTGGCATCTTAAAGTTTAGAAGCAATGCAACTGAAGTTGATTTATCATTTTCCTTAAAAAGACTCTGTCCATTGTTTATAGCATTCTCTGAGTGGTAACACAAAGTGTGTCCCAAAGTTTTAATAGGATGGATGAAGCTGAATTTATGTGTTTTGTACTCTTTTTTTCTGTCATTGGTTCAAATATTTACTGAGTATTTAGAATGTGTCAGATGCTCTGAGAGTTTTGGGAATACAACGTGTAATAAAAAGATTTTCTCTCAGCATATGCTTTAAATAAGCAGTGAAACAAATAGTGAGCTATGAAAGAGTTTATAGTGATACTGAGCACACATAAGTTTAAAATCGAGGCATAGATAAGAAAGAAGACTTGCAGAAATATGAGCAAAAGTGGAACCTTTAACCTGTGACTTGATAATGAAAAGAGATCAACATAATGAAGAAAAGAAAGAGATGTTCTTTTGGGGCACATAAAAATTTAACATTTGAATTTAACCTTAAAGATGGAATCACATTGTATTGTGAGAAAAGGAGTGATCAAATTTATAATTGTGAAGAATGAATTGAATTAAAAAATATCTTTCCTAGAATCAGGATATCTCAATGCGTAAGATCACAGGCTCCTGGGATAGACTATGTTTATTTTAATCCTGACCGGTTCAGGTTAAAGCTGTGAAATCTTTGGGGAAGTTCCCTCTGTATTTGAGTCCTTTCTTATGAAATATTAATATTCATGCTATAGGTTTATTATAAGGATTTAAAGTATTCATGTGTACAAAAGTGCTTAAAACTGTGCTTGGCATATACAGACCACACTCGGTAAGAGGTAGCCCTTAGAAATTTAAATGATGTGAGTTTAGACAATGTAGTAAAGACAGAGAGAATGAAGTGATTTTGAGAAATACTTAAGGGTAGAATCTCTAAGCCTTGTTAACTTATTGAATATAAAGAATTAGAGAAAAAGAAAAGGTTTGAATAAATCCCAGGTTTCTGAATTTTTGGCCTAAAGGATATTCCTTCTCTGTTTCCTACATTAAGGAATACATGAAGAAAGTCAACCTAAAAGGAAGTGATTAATTCAGGCTCAGACGCTGCCTTAGAGATACAATGGGACTTCTAAGTGGTAAGGTCCAGCAGGCAGTTGGATATTATAACTGGAATCATAGGAAGAGAAGCTTGCCAGAACGTACAGGTTTAAGAGATTGTGGTGGATTAACTAATGTTTAAAAACAGCCAACTGAATGTATTAGTGTGGTGCTGGGTGTGGATGGCCCACCTGAGGACTGCTGCCAACGCCATAAAGGGAACTGGAGGGCAAAGTGGTGTGTTGTTGGTTCTCCTAGAGGAGCTTGCGGGGCTGGTTTCCCTGTTATGAACTCAACTGTTCTCCTTGTCTGAGGAGCTGGGGTCCTCGCTGTTGCTGAGCATGGCTGTGGTTCTTTTCAGAGAGCTCTGGTTCTTACTTACCTTGAGCATTGCTTTCTGCTCCCTTGCGGATTCCTCAGCCTGCTGACACAGATTCTTTATCCTGCTAGAGCAGACTCTCTACTTCCACCGCTGACCTTCGGGCCTTCTTGGTACAGATCCATGATACAGACTTGCCTGGGACATTGGCTCTAGGCCTCCATCTGGACTCATGAAGGACATTGTCGTGGGCTCTAGGTCTTCAGCTAGATTCTTTGGGTCTCTAGTGTGTGGACAGATCTCCTGTACTCTTTTATATTTGACTCTTTGTGTGACTATTATAAAATAATTCCATAAGTTACATGTACTGCATTAAGTTGTTTCCCTTTTAGACTGACTACAACAGAGATCTTTAGCATATTAGTGAAGGGCAAAGCCATGAGAGTATATAAGGTCATCCTAGAGAATGAATCAAATGAAAAAGCCAAAGTCAGCACACAGGAGAACATTAAAGATGAGTGTAGAACTGGAAAGTCCACAACAGAAACTGAGAATGAAAACAGAAAGGAGATATTCTAGCATTTGGCTGTGATAGAATGTACGGCATGAATCCTCCCATTGTAAACAACCATAAAACCAGACAAAATATATGAAATTACTGTTTTAGATGTTGGATTCTGCAGTACGATTCTGGCAGCCTGAGGAGCAGGGAAATGATCATATCATGATGGCTCAGTTTTCTTCCTGGAGGCTTTTTCTACACCACAGGACAGGAAGAAGAAATCTAATCAACAAGCACCTAGACCTCCGTGTTGAAGAGAGGTGTGGTTCAGAGCTATTGACCTAGCTGGGGTTGTGAAGCAGAGCAGTAAGAATCAAGGGCCTCCTAGTGAAGGGCCTTCTGCAATATGGGCGCAGAGCTCATTGAGTATTTAGCTGAAGAACAAGTTATGTAAAATTAGATATTCAAGAAAATGGTCAAAGGATATATACCAAGCAAAGAAATATTACTGGGGAGCAGTAAAGTACAGTAACTAGAGCTTCAGTGCTACAGTGAAATCTTTGACTTCCTGCTAGCAAGGGTACAAGGTCTTGCTGACCAGGAGGAGCCTACCCCTTGGAAAAGGGACATGGAGATTCTTTCTGACAAAATTTAGCTAGAAATCTTAAAATAATCAAATTTATATGCATTTAAATTAGCACCACATTAGAATATAATTCAATAATGGGTGAATGCAAACCATATTACCAACAGCTTGATATCTATATACCCCTCATAGGTCATTGGTAATTTTTTCTCAAATTTTCTGAGAAGTATAAGTTAATAGAAAATAATTATACCTGCAAAGAAGTAAATCAGTTTGACCCCTATGAGGAAAAAAGTCAGTGAGTATAAACAAACTGAAATTCGGCAGTAGAAACAGGAAATAATAGCTCTGAAAGAGCAAGTATAAATATTCTAAAGGATGTAAATTAAATATGAAAATAGAGCAATAAAAATATCAATATTAAACTGGATATTTAAAATATTATAAATTTGGAATTGCAAACTGTAATACTGGAGTGTAAAACCTACCATGTTTATCACTCTTGGTTACTTATTGCAGGGTAAAAGGTAAGTGAACTTGATTCTTCAGTAAATTAAATATGAAATTAAATCATATAATCCAGTAATTCCATTTCTGGGTATAAACCCAAAAGAAATAAAAACAGGGATGGAACAGATATTTGAACACCTGTGTTTCTTGGAGCATTACTCACAGTAGCCAAAGGTTGGAAGAAAACTAAGCGTTCAGGGTTGGGCATGCAGTTTCCAGGCTCTGTTCTTTCTTAGTGAGCACACTACTGAAGGAGACAAAGTTTTTGTGAACTCACTATGTGAAGATATCTCTTATAAATAACTCGTTCACTTAACTCCTATATTTTTGTGATCAATTCAATCATCATAGCATCTAGAATTATTTACACTACCAACAGGATTTAGTCATCCACTGTACAATCTCATAGCACCCTATATTTTACTCTCTTCTTACTTATCCGAGTTTGTAATTATATGGTTTTAGAAAGACATGGTTTGTGAGAGCTCTGTCTCCTTCTACTAGAAAAACATGCTACTTGAACTTCTTTTCATTTCATTGTTGCATGTCCAAGGTTGATGTAGTAGATGCTTAATATTTTTTGGATAAGGTCATGAATAAAAATGAGAAGTTGTTATGAAAGCCAGTGCTGGAGTTTGAAGGATTAAAGTTAATGAAGCTGCTTTAGGTTAATCATCTCAAAATGCTATGATGAAAGTGAATATCTGAGAAGGGAGTAATTTACTGAAATATCAAGGAGGTGAATTAGCTTCTCAATTACAGCTGTATGAGGAAAATATGGTATATGAATATCTAAATTCCACAGGATTATAAGGTTTATAGGTAGAAAAGGACGATTATGACAAATACATAAAGTCATGAATAAAGAGAGGCACAACTCTTACAAACAGGAGTAGAGTATCTTACAGACGATTATCCATGACTTAAAAAATAGTTGGTTTTTCGGGAAGATAAACAATTACTGAAAGTGACAATGAAGACTTAGAACACTGAGATGGTCCGTGGCAGTGAAAAGTGTGAACTGATAACTTCCACCTATTACTTTCAGCCTAGAAAGTTTGAAAGGTGTGTGATATTCTCTTCCTCAGGGTAAACAAGGCCAACAGGATAGGCTTTGGGATGGAGCTCTTAGAGACTGGCTGAAAAAGGGCAGATTGGCCGTGAGCTACAAGGAAGACACTAACGATAGATTTAACTGGACACTGGGAAAGAAGTCAGATCTTAGTTTCTTATGGTTGCATTAAAAGATCTTCAACTCAGAGTTGACCAACGTATTTGAAGCCACGTATACAAAACCTCACATCCTGATAACAAGTACTTATAAATTTTAGAGAACTAAAGGGATTTGTCAGTCTCATGAGTAACGAGACCCACCGTTAGACCATCTGTGCTGCAGGTAAATGGGCCTACTCCTCTGTAAAAGGTCTTTATGATCTTGCAGACTGTATGGAGTAAAAAGGCAGAGACTGATAAGTGTTTGTATTAAACAGATTACTCCATAAAGAAGGACATAGGCAGACCACTGAATCCAAAAGTGATTTAGCCATCTTGCCATCCCTGAGGAAAAAAATACCCAACACCCACGATTTGAAGCAGAAGAGATTTATTTTGGCTCACAATTTCATCCCATGGGAAGCTGGTCCCACAGGTGAAACAGGATGGCAGAAGAAGATGGTAGAAGAAAACAGTGTTCAACCTGGGAAGGCTCAACGCAAGATAGGTCAAAGAAGCAGCAAGAGTCCAAGTTTGAAAGCCTAGCAGATCACTGTACAGTCACCAGTGTGAGGCTGTGTTGGAAGACTAAAGACACTGGAGACCAATGTCCAAAGGCAATAACAGGATTGGAACTCTTCCTCTTCCCTTTTCATTTCATCCTGGCTACAAGCCTATTGGTTGGTGCACCCACCCCACATCTGAGGTTGGTCTTCTTCCATCAGTTTGCTAGTCTGCATGTCAATCATCCATAGACCCACCTGAATTTATGTTTTACTAATAAGCTAGGCAGTTTTACTCATAAAGTAGAAATACTATGATTAACAGTCTTAAGAAGTACTGTGAGCCAAAGCTTCTGAACTGCAGGAGATGGTTATAAACATGCCCTGCACTGAAGAGCTACAGGTAGAGAATTGTAAAGGTATCATTTGCGTAAGGTATTTGGCCAGCCTACATTAAAATTAGGACTGTAACATAGAATTTAAACTTTCAGTGCTCATTTAGACAGTGTTAGCTATCTGCAAGGTTGCTATTGCACATTCCCATATTGTGTTTGTTTTGCCATTTTCTTGTATAAAACCAGCATTCATAATCTAGACACGTATTTTAGATTGCAGGAAGTGTCTTCTTTAACTTTGTGAATTACCACAGGAAGACTGGTTGTACAATCTGTCATTAGTTAATAACAACTGTATGCAAATTGATTTCTTAGCATTAGGAAAAGGGGTGAGACTATAAGGTATTAAGGAAAGAAAAACAGGTTAAGATTTTTGATAAGGTTCATTGGGTGGTGAAGTGCCTGACCTTGAACATGGAGGTGTTGGGTGCTTTAGGAGAGGACAGTATGTGGTCAGTTGTAGTAAGGAACCAGACAGTGAAAAAAAATGGAAGAGAAATACCAATTAGCAAACCTTTAAATTTGCTTTTATTCATTTATTCAACATTGAACATGTTCTGTGTGTAATGGAATTCAACAGGAAAAACAGCAAAGCAGCATGGATTCTAATAAGAAAAAGTAAATGATAAGCAAAACAAAAAAGTAAATTTAAACTACATTTAAATTTAACATCAATAAGCATAAGGATACATTGACTGAATATTTTGGCTGAAATTCTGAAAAAGCATTTCAAAAAAGACTTTACTGAGAACAGGACCATTAGAACAAAATCTTGAAACAGGCAAGGAAAGAAGCCTTGTAAACATCTGGAAGAGGAATGGTCTAGGTAAAAGTAAAAGAATGTGCAAAAAGAATATGCAAAGGCCCCAAGGCACAAACATGTCTGACATATCACTCTAGGAGGCCAAGGTCACAGAATAAATGAAGAAGAATGTGAAGAGATGAGGGTAGAAAAGAAGATATCAAACAGACAAGTGACAGGGAAAGCTTTGCAGAGGACTGTCACAGTCTATTGTACCATATAAAGATATGTTTGACTTCTATTTGGAAAAGGCTGAAAGTGATAGGAGAAGAATTGGGGATATTAGGAAGAGGGCCCTCTTGGCAGAATGCAAAAAGGTTTTGGCAGAGGCCCCACAGTGATTGCCATTGGGATAGCCAGAATCAGCAAAAGGTCGTAAACATTTTGCAGTTAAAACCAACAGCGGGCTTTGTTGTTAGTTGTGACAGAAAGAACCAGGAGAGAAATCAAGAAAGAGTCCAAAGTATAGGGTTGTGCAACTAGAAGGAGGAAAATTACCATCAACTGAGGCCACTTTCAAATGCAACACCAGAAGTCCAATTGTAGTTATGCTTAGTCTGAGATTCCCATTCTGTGTTGCAGAAGGGACTTCCTGTAGACAGCTGGAAGTCCAGGGAGGTGTCCTGGCTAAGACACACATGCACATGACATCAGCCGTTCAGAGAGAATGGTTACTGCTGGCAAATTTATAAAAAAATCCAAAAACTGGTCCCTGAGATTTAGAAATTGGGAGATTAAGAAGAATAAGCAAAGACCATTGGAAAATCCTAGAAATATGGAAGAAAGATACATAGATATAAATTTCTGGAAGCTCAGAAGGGAATGATCAACTGTATGTGAAAAAATGATTAGTTATTGCTTTCAGAGCAGATCTCATGGATGGTGATGGGTAAGAACTCTGGTGGAGCAAAGTTCTGATTGGAGCAGTTTTATGGGAAAAGGTGAAGTGATACAGTTGAGACTGAGCAGACTGTTGAGAGGGCTCTCCTGAAAATCTTCAATCCTGATATAAACTCCTGATATAAAAACATGGCAGGATCATTAATCTGAGCCAACACCATTCGCTTTCACTTAAGAAGACTGATTACTGAACAGAGCAAGTATGTGCCCTTGAGGGCTCTTACGAAGTCCGGACCTGCGTGCCCTCACTGTTGGTGGCCTGCTTCTCTTCAATTTCATTTAATGAAGCTGTCACAAACAAGAGAGGAAAAGAAGGCCCTGACACAGTTATGTTTTTAATACAAGAATACCAAATGCAAATAAGGTATTTATTTTCCCTTCATTGTTAAGGTATTCACTATTTTCTTCCAGTCCCAACCACTACTGGAAGAATCACATGGCTATTATTTGTAGAATCTTAAATATTCAGCTCAACGTTATGATTTATGCGGAGACAGTTTCATTTTGTAGACAGTGAACTTTCACGCTTCTGAAAACACATTTTGTAATGTAGCTTGAATTTCAAGGTTTATTTACCTGTACTTTCTTATCATTCATCCAAGAGTGAAGCAGCCCAGTAATCCTCCTTAGCTGCTAAACTTTGAATCTTGGGTGTATTACAAATGGAGATTGATTGGAAGAGTTCATGGGAATCTCAGACATCCAGATTGGGGTGAAGGAAGGGCTATATCCATCTGAGAAATGTATTTCACATTCAGTGATATTTGACCTCACATGAAATAAAATGTGGCTTGCTGTCCAATGTAAATATTGGTCAGTTCCTATCCCATTAAATGTTCCTAACTTCTTTCTCTAAAGACAAAGGTTCTGGCCTATCAATCATAATAATTCTCCTGTTAGGTCTTAAGCAACATGTTTGAATAGGAAATTCTCTCTTTTTCTCTTTCTCTGTTGATGATTTAGACACAGTACGATTCCTAGACTTATCCTGAAAATATTTACTCAGCTTCTTTCAAGTGACCGTTTCAGAACTTGGTTGTGAACACATGTTTTTCTACCTTAGATAATGATAAAGGGTGAAGAACAGAGTTTCTGTTAGTCTCACATTTCGGTGGAAGATGACAGAGGATCAGAAGACCAACACTGAGAAAATATGTTTAATTCTCTTCTCTACTCAATGAAACTACAGTAAAGCTATGAAGTCTCCATCTGGTTTTCTTAAACTTCTTCACTCAGGTACAAGCCCACCTATATCCCAGACATTTTTATTTTCTTCTTCCATTTGTTCTAACTACTCATTCTCTTGTGTTTCTTTTTGGGAAACTAAATTGAACATGCGAGTTTAATTAAAAGATACTATATGAGAACATTAAACTTATCCTCTTTCTCAGCAGTGGGGTAAACAAGAGAAAACAATGATTACTTGTCATTGACATAAAAGGACAGTTACAGGGTTTATACTGGTGGGGAGAACATTGGTTCTTCTGGAAAAAAAAAGAGATGCTTCTTGTGCGTTTACTGGTTCTACATTTTACACAAAGGATGTTTATACATAAGAAAATTATTATTATTACGTATCTATTCCAGACATGATATAAAAGTCATTGCATGTGCTGTCTCAGCTCAAATACTTATCTCACTTGTAGTTCGACTTTAATCTGTTGACAGAAAACACCGAGCCTAAAGATCCAGCACTTTTCCATAAAGGACTTTGGAGCTGAATGTCAAATACTTCTTTTGCTATCTAGATGCTTCATAGATAGTCTTGAAATGACTGACTCAACAAGTGGGTCAAAAGTGACTTGTTAGTATCATTAGGTGGGGATGAGGAGACATCTGAATTGAGGACTAGTGCCTTTGCAATTTATATGGCCCTATCACTGAAGTTGGATGGCCGCCATCACTAGAACTTATTATCCTGTCTCTGTAGGTAAGGTGCTCACCTTGTTAAATGAACTTAAGCACTTGATTGTGAAAACTACGTGCATTTGGTATGGATTAGTCCAAGCTTGTAACCTACTGAAATATTTGTCATGACATAGTGCTAGTTTAACTGAACATGTGTGGTGATCTTTATTTTATACTGATATGATTTTCATTCAATGATGCCTTCTGTACTGAGGCTTATTTCAATATCATTGGCTAATTCTAGACTTTTTGAAAACTACAAAGCTGTTATTATATTTGTAGCATTTATGGATATCTTTGATTAACCTAATAATTTCTTGAGAAAGGAAGAGTGAGTATTATTTGTTTTATTTATGAATGTACTAAAGGGCAAATCACAGTCCCCAAGATAGAAATTTCATCAGTGGGAATGCAACTATTAAAATTCAAGCCTTTGGAATTCCAAAACACTTTGCCAACCTAACAGGTACCAAATAATCTGCCAAATCAAACAAAATAAAACACATGAAAATGTGTCAATATTTTAATTCAAGTATGATGCATGGACTTGGAATTTTTGACAAAAAAATACAAGGAGACCTTTTCTTAATACCTTATATGGAGGAAATGCTCCTTGAAATTGCTGTTTCATCTTTTTCATTAAGTTTTTCACTGCCCAAAAGAAGCAATCTTGAGTTGTAGGTAGGAACAATTCTTTTGGTACCTCAAATCTTTGGTTACTGCATCGTTTTACTGAAACACATTATACAACAAGTAATAGAATTTTTTTAAAAGCCCAAATATTTCCAATTCTTAAGAGTTACCTTGCTTTGTAAAATGAATGAAAGGTATTACAAGCAAATATTCTGTCCATGCTGAGATAACATTTTTGTCAAAACACATTGCTCAGTAGGAAATTTTTATCTCCAGTTACAATTGGAATAAGTTCAAAGAACCAGAATAACCAGGAAAGAAGAATGAACTGATTCGTGAATGAAGATTATAGGATAAACTAAAGAGGTTAGATACATAAGTCTTCATCTAAGCTGTGTATAAGAACATGATTAAGTTAGAAATATTCATCACTAAAAAGTTTAAACACTAATAAACATGATTACATAGTACAATGACACTACAGAAAGCATAGGGGGAATCTAACGCACTATGAATTCATCAAGTGGATTTCCCATGGAAGAGATAGTATGTCATGAAGTGAAATCACCGGGGCAGTAGTGGAAGCTACTCTATGTTCAGTAACAGACTACAGCTAGACCAAGAGGAAGTGGTCTATTACTCAGGGTTCGAAAGAAAAACTAAACCAAATATTCTTCATTTGGTTATGACCTAACTTGTATGAGATTCAAGCATTTAATTATTATCAAAGTTCTGGGATTAGATTTTTTTTATTATACATTCCTAAGTATTAAACAGACAGGTTGGAGTAAAGGGAAATGAATTAATTATCTACTATTGCCTAAAAAGTGACAAAAATTGAATGTCTTAAAATATCAATGAATATTTCCTATCTCACATAATTCAGGAACTTAGAAGTAAGTTAGCTGGATAATTCTAGCTTGGGTCTCTCATGAAATAGCAACCAATATGTCTCTATATTTCAGTTTCTGAAAGCTTGACTGGAATGGAAGTTTCCACTCTGAAGATTTGGGAAGGCCATCTCCCACATGAACAGATCAGACAGACTTATCGCCAAGAGGTCTTTTGTCCTTCTCATGTGGTCTGCTTCACAGGAGGACTTGTAAATTTTCATGCCATGGTGACTACTCTACCCCAAAATGAATGAATGATGTGCATGTGTGCTACTGGAAAGTGAACCAGAGTCTCCACACTGCACTCTACCCCCAGCCCTTTTTGATTTTTTAACTTGTCTTAACAAGGTCTTGCTTCCCAAGGGTGAATTTTAACTGCCATCTTCCTGCTTCAGCTTCCTAGAGTGCTGAAATCACAGGCATGTAGCACCACACCAAGTTCCATATCAGTTTTAATTTACTTGACAATCTGATATCATTTTCATTTGCAAATTAGTCCTTTCTACTTGTTTTCATAATAGTAAATTGGGTACCAACCTAAGTTTTAATTAAACTTCTATCCTTAATTGAAAATGTTTGCATTCTTCAACAGTTACCATGTTTCACACTTTTAAACACCATGTAGACCTCACAGGTATTTTGAGCTCAAAATAATAAATCAGGAAGTTGAGGCAACAAAGGTTCTGATTTGTCCAGGTCATCATGAGTGTTATTCAACTCTATGCCAGCGTGAGAAAATACGTGAGAATCAGTTTAAAAGAGGGAGGGCTTATCTTGCCTCACAGTTTCAGAGGTTTAGTCCATGGTCAACTGATTTCATTACTGTACAAGGCTGAATGAATATCATGGCAGAAAGGCCTGGTGGAGAAAAACTGGATCATGGCTGGGAAGAAATATGAATCTAGACTGAAGGGTTAAGATCATAGCAAGAAACAATGAGCACGAATAAACTGAGGCATTTAAAATGAGTTTCAAAGAGGGACTACTGGGACGCTGTAGAAAGGATTATAATAACCTACAGTGAATGACACTTCAGTACCTTTGAACTAGTGATGGGAAGAAAGTAACTTAGTGATTTAAGGAGGAAACAAATGTGGGAATTTGGAGTGAGACCTGTGCTGAGGGGACCTTTGATAGTGCTATCAACTTTATTAATAGGCACAGACTAGACCAAATATATGGAGAAATCAATACTGATATCATTTTCTATTTTCCTTTCAGTGCCTTCTCTTTCTTATTCAAGCTGAATTGAAGTCAGAGGCAAAGAAGCCATTTGATAGTCTTCATAGAGATTAAGTGAAAAGCAATGGAAAAGGTCTGGGATACCCATCACGTCCACAGTGAGGGATCACAAGAACAACTCTCCTTGAGAGAAGCCCATTTGGCACCATTTTGGCTTAACCTGGCCCTGTTTCTGTATATTGATATGTACAGAGCTGGTCATGACATTTGTTTATTCCCTCAATTAGCTTTAAGCAGTATAAACAGCCGAAGTTCTGATAGGTATTCTTTAAGCAATGCAACAGATCAGCGATGCCCCACTTACAGATCGTGACTAGTATTCATGAGCTAGGCCGAGTGAGTGATGCCACCCTGTTGGCTGGAACCAAGCCTCAAAAAAGAAGCTATGACATCTTGGGGAATGAAAATTACACATCAGAGATGAAGCACTGACCCCTAAATATGAGGTAAGTGATGAATCTGTGATATGCAGGATACTTTTTCTGCATGGTTCTCTCCCCCCACTCCCCTCTCTGTATATTGCCAAGGTCCTATTAGGCCTCCTACTCAGCTTACAGCGGTCATGTACTTTCCACTTTCCTCCAGTCACTCATCTCTCAGCCACTCCCCACTTCAAGAATTAATAAAACCCAGGTTCAACCTTGGGTCGAGGTCTTTGTTCTGGTTAGTCATCATTCCAACTGGATTTAGAACACTTTGGACCTCCATAACTGTAAACATGCTTGTGTTTTTATTTTTGTCATGGATTGCCCTGGGAGTGGTAGATTGGAACTGCTTGTTGGAATTCCAATAACTTTTCCCTGTGGACTCCTCCTGACCATGATGAGGTCCATAAGGGCTTTCTGTAATCCGCTATTATCTACCATGCTAAGATAACTTCAAGGTCCTAAATGTAGCAAGGAAACTGATGATGAGATAGGATAATGCATATACTAAAATGCCTGTAATTAGAAAGTAGTTAAACCAGCTCTCAAAGGCAAGCATAGATCTTCAATGAAATTTACGGCTCTTTTCTAAAAGTAGAATGTAGTTCAGAATCTGCAAGAAGAATGAAGAACCTGGCAAAACAATGATAATCTGGGATTAGCCATAGCTATTTCAGACTTCAGTAATATACCAAGTTGCCATATACTACTATCATTGCCAACAATTTCTGCTTCAATTCTAAGTCAGGAGAAAACAGTGAGAAAATACATTAGTGGCTCCAGCTTTAACACTTAGCTGATTAAGCACTTTCCTCACTGTTGTTCACAGACTTGGATTATACCAATGGGAAGCAGTGGTTAGTGATGATATTGTAGGGCCCCTACTGACATGTCAGGGCAGGAACTTTTTACAATGCAGTGATCTCAGCCTGTGTACATATGTGTAGTTCTCATGTAACTGTGTAATATAAATCATATTCAACCATACTGTAGAATGTTAGTGTATGCCTATATAAAGGAGATAAAGACACAAAATTATATCAAAGTTGTAGCTATGCCACATTCGCCACTCAGCCTTTGGACGTGAATCCACTGAGTCTGTACCAGCATGAGAAAAGCTGCTTCCTGGGAAAGAGACTTGGAGTCACCTCTATACAGGAAACTCCTGAAATATTTCTGGGGGCTTGGCTGAGATCCAGAGAAAGTGTGTTACCACTTATTTTGTTGCTAGAGTCTGAACCTTGGAGTTCTGAGTCCCTGGTAACAGTGGACTATTTGATCCATAGGTTGACCCTTCATAATATGTTAGGGTAAGAGAAATTGGAGGTGTAGGAATCAGTTCCAGGGGTGCTGCCCACCATATTTGGTAAGATCCATGTTCAATTTGGTAGTCTTGTCTTTAAGAGGCAGAAGGGGAGACTAATCACCTCTCAGAGCTGCCTCAGTTTTGTTAAAACTGAAACTGCAATTCTCAGGAACTGGGTAGCAGATTAGAGTACTACAGTTGCCCCAGTAAGTTTCACTGAAACTGAAACCAATACTCCTAGGAACTGTACAGTGGACTGGAGTAGGAGTTGTCAGAATAATTCTGTAAGGAGCAAAACCACACCTTCAAGGCACTGGCTGGGTTGTGAGTGGAAGTTGTGTGTTTGTGTGTGAACAAGATGGACATTGTGAAAGCTGTGACCTGATTATAGGGCTAATAAGAGTGTTTAGCCCCCATCTATAGTTCCATGGCAATCATCATAGGGCAAAGGTTGATGATAAGCCCTTGAGAGCTCCACCAATGCTGAGTTGCCTGAAATACCTCTGAGAGGAGAGCAGCTGGAGATAGATGAACCGAGTGTGAGGCTCTTTCAATTAAAAAGCCTCCTCTTCCCCTTTCCTCCTCCCTCTCTTGTGTGTAAAAGTTGTCTGTTAAGGGGAAGAAATGGGTCGACAACAGAGTAAACCAACTGCCCTAGAGTGTATGTTGAAGAATTTTTAAAAGGGTTCAGGAGACTGTAGTATTAATTAGACTTCTGGAAAGCTCTGGACATTCCATGAAGTTTATTGGCCATTATTTTGGGTGGCATGGTCCTCAGATAACTCACTTGATGAGGAGATAATTAGTCAAATGTTCAGAGTTGTTCCAGGGGACCCCAGTCACCCTGATTAATTTCCTTACACTGACCATTGGCAAGATATGTTCTTGACTTAGGAACCTTGGCTGAAAATTTGCATTGAGGAGAACTTCAGAGTAATGATTCCCAGGGCAATGGCCACCTCCAAATGCTGGCCAAAGTCAAACAAACTGCTTTTATCTGGGGAATCAGAAATTATGTCCTATGGTATCCATCACTGCCACTACTACCTGTGACCATCGGCAAGATGTGTTCTTGACTTAGGAACCTTGACTAAAAACTTGCATTGAGGAGAACTTCAGAGTAATGATAGCTAGGGCAATGGCCACCTCCAAATGCTGGCCAAAGTCAAACAAAGTGATTTTATCTGGGGAATGAGAAATTATGTTCTGTGATATCCATCACTGCCACTGCTACCTGTGACTCGCACTGTAGAAGCTCTACTAGAGCCAATCAGCCCCAAGAGGTTGTCTCTCTCCCAACATTGTCTGAGGCCTCTCTGGAGATCTCTGATGGCAGCCTCCCTGAGCTGCTAATTCTGACCCTCCATATGCCAAAAGGCACCAGTCCAAAGGACCCCTCCAGCTGCCAAACCCACAGACCCTGTTGAGACACCATGCAGATGCCACTTCAAGACATTCAGTGACTCACAGGCACATCCAAAGAGGGGAATGTGCATTAGTGTATCAAGCCTTCACTACCACTGACCTCCTGACCTTGAAGAAGCATACACATTAATAGATTGAAAAACCTCAAGTACTGATTGACTTGGTGCAGTCCATTATCCAGACCACTGACCTACATGGGATAATTGCCAGCAACTCTTCCTAGTACTATTCAACATGGAGGATCACCAACAGGTTATTCAGGCTGCTCTACAATATATGCTGGCTGGATCACTGCATCCCAAGGCTTACACCCACAACAAAGAGAGGAAAACCAGGAGGACCTGAATTTGGAAGGAGAGCTCACCTCAATCACACAGTATCAGAAGGCCTCCTAAAGGGGATAAGGGAAAGAGGACAAGGGTAATGAACGTGAGCAGAACTTCAGAGGTGATCCAGGGACCAAAACAAAACCCAAGCCATTCTATGAATGGCTATGTGAAATACTTTGTTTGTATATCCCCTTTGACACAGAGGTGACTGAGAGTCAATGGGTGATGAATGTGGTTTGGCAGCCAGGATCAAGGAGATATCCTACTTAAGTTATAAAAACTCTAGGGTTTCAATGGAATGAACACAACTAACTGTTAAAAGTTACAGCCGAGGTGTTTGTCAACCAATCCAGGAGACTCAGTGGGAAGAGAGTTACAAGATGAACAGAAGGCCAACTTGGTGGCAGCTACCTGCTGAATGATCAGGACAGTTTCATAAGGCTACACACCCAAGGGCAGAGCCAATTTACCAAAGACAATACTTCATTCCTTGCAAGGCACAAACTGGGATCCAAAAGCACTTGAAAGGCTTGTACAAGATTATGCAATCCTCTGACCTTGGAAGTCATCTTGGAACATGTCTCTCCTGCCCATCCTAAAATAGGACACAGGATAATATTGGCCGGCTCATGGTCCATGAGTTACCAGGGAACTGTTACCCTACACCCAGTTGTCTCAAACTCTTACACTCACTTGGGTCTCATCCTCACCGAAACAGCCTTCTTTATATTTCTAGACTTTAAGGATTGCTTCTTCTGCATCTATCTGGCCCCACAAAGCTAGCCAATTTTTACCTTCCTGTGGGAAAATCCAGAAAATGGCAACAAAGTGCAACTGACTTGGACAAGGCTACCCCAAGGGTTCAAAAATTCCCGAACAATGCATTTTTCAGCGTGGCACTGACCATGGACATGAAGGCCTTTCCTGCAGGTCAAAATAGTTGTATATTACTCCAGTATATAGATGACTTACTGTAGGCTAGCCAAACATGGAAAGGCTTCATGGAAGGGACACAATGACTCTTCAGTCTCCTGTGGGAGGCTGGCTATAAATTTTCAAGTAAGAAGGTGTAAATTTGCCAGGAGAAAGATAAGTACCTCAGTTTCCACTTGTCATAGGGACAACACCATCTCAAGTCCAAGAGAAAACAAGTGGTTTGTTCAATCCCAGTTCCTGAGACCCACTGCCAGGTCCAAGAGCTTCTGACACCACAAGTTTCTTTAGGACCTGGGAACCTAATTTCTCACTCTTGTTGAATCCCCTTTATAAGACCACTAATGGAGGAAGTGTGAACCTCTGTTAAAAGGAATGGGCACAGCATAAAGCTTCTAAAGAGATCAAAGGGGCCCACACCAACACACCAGGTCTGTGACTTCCAGACATGACTAAGCCTTTCTATTTGTACATCCATAAGTGTACTGCCATAGTGGTGAGTTTTCACTCTGATACTGGAATCCTGACCTCAACCCTTGGCATACCTTTCCACGCAACTTGACTCTATCCCAGGACTGGTCACTCTGGGAGCACTTGCAGCTACAGCTCTCTTGGTGGCAGAGGTTGACAAACTGACTAGATAACAAGAATTAACAGTCCAGGGCCATCGTCAGTGCTGACATTAATGGAGTAGAAGGCACAATACTAGCTAACACCTTGATGATCAGATATCAAAGGATGTTATGTGAAAACCCATGCATTTACTTAGAAGTGGTGAACCCTGAACCCAGAAAGCCTATTGCCAGTTGGATCAGGCCAGCCAGATCATGACTGCGTTGATGTGCTCCAGGGATGAGGTGTTCTCCAGCCAACTGGATTTAAGGGTCCAGTCCCTCAAGGACTCCAACATTGAGTATTTCACAGATGTTAGAAGTTTTGTGAAAGAGAGAGGACATTTTGTATAGTACCTTGTGGTGGTAACCCTGAATTGGGTCACTGAGGCAAAATTTCTGCCAAAAAAGGACTTTGGCGCGGAAAGCATACCTCATTGCAGTAACCTGAGCTCTTCAACTGATAGTAGACATATGTGTCGATTCTAAGTATGCCTTCACCACCACTCATTTGCAGAGGATACTATATAAAGAAAAGGACCCAATAAACATAGGGGGAAAAATTATAAAATACGTAAAAGAAATCCTTGAACTGACAGACGCATACTGTATGAGCCCCTGATATGGTGGCAGGCATGTACCACTGGAGATATCAAAGGGCAGACACCCAAGCTGCTTGGGGAACCATGAAGCAGATCGGGAAGCGAAGGTGGAGGCCACTAGGGAAACAGCAGAGTCAATGGCCATGGTCATCAAGCTGTTTCTCAGTCCACTAGTAGAATGGGACCCTGGTTATTCACCACATGAGACTGGTTGGTTTAAGATTGAGGATGAATGTTACCTCCCAGGAGATGATGGAAACATAAAGACAACTGGGTAATAACCCCCTAGGCTCTCGCCCAAGCTTTGGTCAGGAAATTTTATCAAGACACCCAGATGGGCTAGACAGCTCTCAAGACTACCATGAGTCAACATTTCTACATCCCCCAGCTCTCCAGCATAGCACAAGGGGTTTGAGCAATGTGAAATATGTGCCTGCAAAAATCCACATCAAGGGCCCAGGGATTCTTCTGGGATATGGAGTGATGGAGGAGCCCCATATAAAAAATGTTGTGTATTTTAGTAAGCTTCCCCAATGCTGTGGCTACAAGTATTTGCTAGTTTTTTTGTGTGCACTTTTTCAGGCTGATTAGAGGGACTTCCTTACCCACATGGAAAAAACATCTGAGGTGGCCTAGATGCTTCTGAGAGAAACCATCCCCCGTTTTGGAATTCCAGTAATCATAGGATCAGAAAACGAGTCAGGATTCATCACAGAGGTGGTGTAGCTAGTGGGCAAAGACTAAAGATTACTGGGAAACTACCTGCAGCATACCACTCTCAGAGCTCAGGGAAGGTAGAGTGGATGAATTGTACTTTAAAGCTATAGCTTTAAAGTAAGCAAGTTGTGCCAGGAAACTCACCTGCACTGGGACCAAATTTTGCCAGTACCTTTGCTGACGATTAGATATAGTCCTGGTACACATACAGGGATTTCCCCTTTCAAAATTCTCTATGGGTGGCCTCCTCCTCTTATTAACGGTACAAGGGAGAATTTAAAGGGGCTTGAGAACTTCATTCAGAGACAGCAGATGCAGGCATTAGGTGCAGCCTAGTCACACTACCCGAGTGGGTTAAGGAACGGTTGGGCATGAGTTTGACCACGGATGCTCACTCTTTCAAGTCAGAGGATACTTTGTGAGTAAAAGAGTGGAAGGTCAGCCCCTGAAACACCCCTAGGAGCCCCTAGGAGTTCACTGTTACCCTATTTGCCCCCACTGTGGTAAAGGTAGATGAGATCGTCCCCCGTATTCACAACAGCAGAGTAAAACTTGAGACTGGAAGTGTTTCCCTGACTTGTTGGCAACATGGGAGCTGATAATTTGGAAGAAGCAGACCATAACTTCAGGAACACTACTGAAGGACAACGGTCCTGCTCTAGTCACTCTAGTTGCTGATGAGTCTACACAGCAGAAGCCTGAAGATACTGCTGCCTGGTGACACATATGGAGTGCATCCTTTTTTTGTGTGACTATCTGTAATGTACTGCCACCCTGTGCTTTTAACTGTATTTGGGTCACTAGCCCAGCATTCTTAGCCCAGCCCTTGCAGAGATCACTCCAGTTGACTGGAAATATGGTAACAGTGCCTGCTGGCCTTTACCTCTTGTGGGTGGGGTAATTTTTTGGTATTGGTTATTTCACGTGTGGTTCATTCGTGAACCTGAGTTCCCCAACATGTGACTATGTATTCCCTTAACCAGGTCAGTCCAGGGAGTTCCTTCCGCTTTATCATACCCACTTCTGTGCTTAGGGAAGATCCAAGGGACCTGAACACATAATAAGACAATCTATTCTATTTTCCAACATGAAAATCAGTGCACCTGTTTTGACATGAAATGCTCCTCTACTGAGGAATGGTTTGAAGTCTGACACCAGGTTTCAAATTCCCACCTCCCGTTATCAGTATTTTTGCCATGTGTGCCACCATTAATAGAACTTCCTCCATAGTCCTAAAATGAGGTGGGTTATCATGGGAATGAGGGTACAGGCTAAATGATTAGTATACATGTGAATAGGCCTCACTCCAATCTGCTTGTTACAGTGACTTCTGGGCTTACTGCCACAATTAGAGCTGTGTCTTGTGGACTGCTTGGAGAGGAAAAGAGAGAAAGAACTCCTCCAAAAGGGGACTGCCACTTTTAGCTGAGAACTGGAGATCTGTAACCCCCTTAGTTTTGTAATTTTTTAATACAGGCTATCCAAAGTGGGAATGTGGCCTCTGGATTGTGACGCATTGACCCAGGAACTGCACTACATTTCAAAAGGGTCACTACCATCTGAGTGGTCACATCTTACCAGGTTTTCCACTCATTTTATGAGGTATGAATAGAAAGTAGTCCCCCTCTCTGGCCACAACCAAAAGCTCGTGTTTAACCCTAGCAGAGACTGTAGCCCAGACTCCAAAGGTCTCTTTCTGTTACGTATGTGGGAACCAACAAAGAGGATCAACGGCCATGGGAATTGAAAGAAGGAGGTCTCAATGAAGCTTGTACTAGCACAGAGTTCCCCAGCTCCACCCCAAGGCTTTGGCTTCTCAAAACCTCAATAAGTGGGAGGAACTGTCTTTTCCAGGGAGGAGGACAGTTTGGTACCTCTGTAGGGAGTCTACCATGTCTGGATCAAAGATCCTCCAACTCAACAGCCTGAAGATCCAATGGCGGGGGTCCCTTGGTTACTTTGAAAGAAACTTTCACCCTTTGTCCAGTTTTTCTCATTAAGAGGAGCCTGAAACAGTGCTGATGCGAGCATCGAATGGCCCCAGATAGACCATATTGGACGTATGGAAGAACTGCATATGGTACCCTCTCCAGACTATCAGGGTCTTAGGTGTTAGGAACTATCCCCCCATCTTTTTTCTACTCCTACTTGCCAGGGAAGAACAACAGGTAGTCCATGTGTTTGGGGGCAGCAGGATCCGTAGAAAATGAAGTATCCTGTCAATAGTAATTGGAAAGATGACTAGTGGGCCCCTGCACACATAATTCAGTACCATGGTCCTGCAGTCTGGGCAAAGGATGGGTTCTGGGGCTACCACATCCCCATATATGTGCTAAATTGCGTAAGGAGACTTCAAGCAGTTGTGCAAATTCTAACTAACAAAACTGCCAAAGTTCTTAACTTGAAAGCCAAACGACAGACCAAAATGCACACTGTCATCTACCAAACTTGCTTGGTCTTAGATTGTCTGCTTGCTTCAGAAGGAGGAGTGTTTGGGAAACTTACCCTAAGCAGCTGCTGCATACAAACCCGTGACAAGGGAAATGCCATAGAGGTGATTACAGATCCAATGAGGAAAATTGCTCATGTTCTATCCCAGACCCTGGGGAACTGTTTGGGGGATGTTTTTCACCTTTCTGGGGATTCAACACGGTCACAGGCATTGCACTTCTGATTTTGGGAACCTGTTTGATCCTCCGGTGTCTGGCTCCCTTGGTTCTACATTTTGCCTCCAGCTTCATTGAGACAACAGTCAAGAAACAGATGGCTGTACACACGATGATGTTACAGAAATATAAAGCTCTGAACCAAGATAATGCTCTTGGACCCAAATTAGGATGGGGTCCAAGCATCAAAGGGGGAAATGTGAGAGGGCTACTCCTGATGTATCCATGCGGGAACCTTTTACAATTTAGTAACATCAGCCTATGTGTACATTTGGGTAGTTCTGATGTAACTCTGTAACATAGATCATACCCAATCAAACTGTAGAATGTTAATGTGTACCCGCTCAGACTTGAAAATGTTAGTGTATGTTCATATAAGGGAGATAAAGACCACCCAAAAATTGTTTGAAAGGGTGCAACTATGCTATGTTCAACCTTTGCATATGAGTCTGCTGACTCAATGCTGGCTAGAATAAAGCTGCTCCCTGGGAAAAAGGACTTGAGTTCCATCTCACTACACAAAAAATGGGAGTTTTCCATTGGTAGCATGATCTTTGTACCCTTGGCAAGTCAGTAAATTGATGCATAGGTTTTATTTTCTGTCCAAATTCTAGATATCTGGTGAGTACTAAATGTTCATAAATGGTTAAATGAGTGATAATCAGTCCAAAACTCTATCTTATTGCCGGCTTTCTTGGCTAGGTTCTACCTAGACCCCAGTGCTATCATTTTCACCATCATTATTACTGTCATCATAATTTTTAATTATATTTTAGCACATACAAAATGCCAGGAACTGTGCTTAGCATTTTGTTTGGATGTTATTTAACTCCTCAAATGAAGAAACAGGCTCAGTAAGGTTCAATGCATTGCAAAATATCATATACCTTGTAAGTGGTAAAGGTGGGGTTGTAATGAGCTAGATTGCACATTACACTACTGCACTATATTGGCTCCATCTCACTGTTTCATGCTAGGAATTCAGGTATTAATAAATACTTTCCTAGAAATGAATTACTGCTTGTTGTAGTTCAAATTGTCACCCCCGTTCAAGCCTTCCAACAATTATCTTTTCTTGCCTACAAATGAGTCTAGTTTTCTCTAATCCCCCCCCCCATATAGTTAAATCCATTCTTGAGTCCGAGTGTCAATTAACTACAATACTGGACATTGAGAAAGCATTCTGAGCCATGACTATTTAGAATCATTTTACTCTCCGAAGCTTGCAAGTCGTTCAGCTTTAGACCCTCTTTTCTGTGGTCCTTGGATTGTAGCATAGGACACACTCATGGTAATCCTTCATTTATTTTTTGTTTAGGATTTATTTCCTTTTCATAGAACAATTTGAATATTAAAACATTTGAAAAATGATAGAGAAAGTCCATAAACCACTGCCTTCCTAGTTAGTCTGCTATTGAGAAAATATAAAGTACCAGTACAAACATATTTTTAGGAGTATTTTGGGTATTCAAGCCAAATATATTTGCAAAACTCATAGCTGATATAAATGTATTTGGAATTAAAAATCTTTCAAATTTTTTCGCATCAAGTTGGTTCTGAGTCTTTCTTTAGGAGAGAGAAAAAAATATATTGTTGGTATCCATGGTATCACGTCTCAATTTTTTTGTCTTTTTATAGATTCAAATCCAATTCTCATCCCTGACAATGATTCAAGCGGTGTCTACACTACGCCAACACAACTTGTTAAAAAGGAAAAAATTCGCTGTAATAATGGTGGAGTTTAGTTGACAAAAATCTAAATAAAGTAAAATTCCATCTATTTAGAAATCCTCTAGAATTGAGACTTTGCATATGCGTAAGCTTTTAAGAGTTAACTAGGCATTGATACTTTAAAAAATTCTGGCCATTCTGCTTGGAAATCCTTCCATTTATATTTCAATGTTATGCGCACTAGATTTCTTGAAGTACAATGAGTTTCAAAATGAAACACTTACAATACTAGGCAAAAAAAAAAAATCCCCAAAGTTCAAAAAATGAAAGGACAGCTGTAATCATAGACTAAGCCATGTTTCTAAAGTACTGTGCTCAGGACCTGAGTTTAAAAAATAAATTACAGGAGTGGAGAAAGCCTAGCCCATTCAAGTTGGAAAATCGGACCCAATACTATCAAATACAACAAGGATCTTTGACAGATTATTCCTTCAGTGAAGGATTTTGACAGACAATATCTGCTTACCAGCAAAGGGATATGACACAGAGGATCAGTTTATCACTAGTGCTAGGCTGGAAGGAAAGGGAGGAGGAAGCTGTCCTCTGACAGCGTGTAGCACCAGTCCAATTCTAACGCAGATTTGGCACATAAATTTATACTTCATGAATGGTCCTGGAAATGAAGCAACCAAACTTCTGCATTCACTCATACTTGCACATGCAGCAGTTCCATTTTGATATCTCTGACATACAGAAGTTAAGAGATTCTGGGAACTTCTCAAACTTCAAAGTGTCCATTATAAGTTACCTAGTTATCCTGATGACTAGGTTCTCTTTGAGTAGTCTCACTTTTCCATGTCTACCAACCCCCTCAATCATTCCAGACTAGAGATCCAACACTTGAAGTAACAAGTCTAAACAAGAAGGATATTGCACCCACCTGAAAGGAATTAATTATCAACAGCCATGTTGAAAAAAGAAATTGTTAAACATGTGGATAAATCTAGCCAAATTTGTTATGGTTCAAATAAAAAATATCCCCAAAGGCTCATGTGTTCGTTCACAGGTGGGACTTTCTGGAGGAAATTAGGCCAGGAAGGTACAATGAATTAATCTCTCAGGACTTCAAAGATGAGTAGAGCATTAGGAGGTGAAACCTAAGAGGATCAGGCAAGTCACTGGGAACTTGGCTTTTATGATGAGTGCATCCTTTCTCCCCTGCTTTCCTTTTCCCTGGCTTTCCCCTGTTCTCTCTGCTCCCTACGTGCTGGGAGGCATGCAGCTGTATTCCGCCATGCCATTTTGCACTGAAGCCAGATGGCTGTGAACCAAACTCTCTGAAACTGGTATCCAATGCAATGTTTTCTCTTTTACACTATGCATGTCAAATATTTGGTTCCAGTGACATAATACAAATGTGCATCCAAAGTGACAGCAGACACTGCAGCATTTAACTGATAGGAGAAAGCTATGTAAAAATGAAGTGCTGGAAACAATGGTGTGGAAAATGGGACTAAGGTGATCATATAACATTCTTAGATCTTACAGGAGGGTTATTGATTATATCTTTTAATTTAAGAAAGTAAAATTGATTCTGTCTTTTAGCTGTATCTAGAAAATACGTTGCATGCCTTATGTTTTATCAGTAAGTACTACTTTACTTCATCCTCCAATGCCTTTTGTATTTAATAAGTTTCCTAATCAGAATCCCGTTACTGTTTTGCACTTCTGTATTTTAGCTTTTCTGTGACTAAGTCTCAATTTTCTGGAAAGTATAATCTACTGTAAATCCCTGCTCTTCATCATTACCTACACACTTTTTAAACTCAATTTCCATGTCATCTGGCTTACTCCTTTACTACCTTCAAATGTCACCACTGGCATCCTACTTAGAAAAATCTAACAGCTCCTTCTCTGATATTCCTTATCAATTATGCTAAAGTCTTCCTACTCAAGATGTGACTTGCAGCATAGACACATCACTGCCACCTAAAAGCTTTTCGGGTAATCAGAGTCTCTGGCCTCACTCAGAGCTACTAAGTGAGACTCTGTGGTTTACCAAGATAAACAAAAGGTTCATGCACACATTAGCTTTTAAGAAGCATTAATATAAAATACTTGACATTGTGAACACCCCAAATGGTCAATATTTTCCCTTTTCTTGTCTTCTTTTTTTTTCCTTCATGATTCCTCATCTGTATGTAATCTTTAGCTCCTTTTCTTATTCCGTTTAGCAAATGCAGGTATTGTTCCAGAGCTTGTCTGTAGCTTTAAACAGCACGTCTATTCAGACACCATCAGTTTTCAAAGTACCTCCTCTCCCTCCCAGGCAATTCAGATCTTGCCATCATATACATATGGAACAAAACTCAACTGAGAGAAGATGCTTGTGTGGGCCACAAATTTTGACTACTCTATTAATGATAGTAGCCTGGGTGGAAATAAACCCCCAAATATCATTGGTTGAAAACAAAAAAGTCTTGTTTATATATTTCCTTTTTTAAAAATTTAATTTTAAAGAGGGTAAGACTAAACATAACAAAACATAACAAAGCAGATCAGAAGAAAGCAATGTAAGTGATACAGATTTCAAAGCAAGACAATAGGAGATTGACAGTGGTTACCATAATGTCTTCTGTTTTCTTCCAACCAGTTGTCTATACCATCACTCTCAATGAATTCATACAAAACAAAAAAGTGTAAAACTCATCAGAACAGAGTAATGAAGGTATTACAGGCCTTCAAAGCCATACAATAGGAAATGGCTGTCATAAGATCTCTTGTTCTCTGCAAAATAGCTGTCCATACCTTCGTGTATGTTGAAATTAAACAAAACAAAACAAAACAAAACAAAACAAAACAAAACAAAACAGAGTAAAACTATTCTTAACAAAGAATAAAAGCAGTCCTAAACAGTTTATGAGAATCGATTATATGAACAGTTACTTCGAAGAAAAAGAGGTATTATGGTATCCATTGCTGATTCCGTGTCATTATGCTGCATTTACTTTTATCCCAGTTGAAAACGAAGGTGGCTGTGATCCTAAACACGATTTTGTAATATGGGTTTCTTCCCTTCTCTGTGTCAGTGCAGTGGACTTAGATTCTAGCTGTGTGTATGGCTGCAGAGTAGATAGAAGTGGGATGATGCACAAAATTTTAATGTGGTGTAGAAATGGTGCCCTCAACTCTGCTGCCAGCCTATCATCAAACTGGTGACACACAGTGCAAGATACTCTGGGAGCTGTGCTGCCTCATCTGTGTGATCCCCAGGTGAAGTCAGTGGACGCGGAGAGCCTCTAGCCAGTCTCCCTCATGACTCTCAACCCGATTGCACTCTTCTCGTTGTGCACAGCATATCTTCACGCAAATGTTCAATTTATACTCATACACCCTTACAATTTAAACAGAAGTGAAACCTGATTTTCCATACCATTCCCAGATGAAGCTTTCCCTTAAATTTCTGACTTATGCCAATGGCATCATCATCCTACCAACAATACCTCAAAACCGGGACATTTTCCATTATCTCTCCATTCTTATATACCCACCCTGAAACATTTGCCAAGTTCTTTTGCTTTTGTTTCCAAAATATTTTTTCTAACCTCCCACTCAAACACATTCTCAGTGCTATTGCACAACTCTGCCCCATATTAGCTCTTTCCAGAATATTCATCTATGCCACAATACAGAGCACTTTGGACACCGATTATTTTTATGTTCTTTTCCTACATTATTCTGTATTTCTTATTGGCTTCCTACTGAACTCTTTTGCTCTGTATAAATATTACTTAGCAATTACAGGGAATTAATTAAATGCCAGGGCAAGTATTTTACATGAAGGAATGTTATTATCTCTCCTTTTTTCATGAATAGCTAAACAAGGTTCAGGGAAAAGCAATTTTCACCAGTTGGCAGGAGAAGAATAAAGACATGAACCACACAATTTGTTAAACTTCCTAACTTCTGACACCCTTGTTTCAGTGTAAACAAAGGATGCTTTTCGAAACTAATTGAAACACGAATCTCTCCTGAGTACCCCAGTTTTAATTCAGGTCTTGGTTTGGACTTATTCCTGCTACATATAATACAATTCACATGGTCCAAACTTAGAGTACGTTTTCTGTTAGTCCCCTTTCTGCAGCTCTGACTCTATCCTTACATATTACTGGCAAACAGTAAACAGAAAAATAAAACTATCTTTTCCTTCAAAAGTCAAACTTTCCATATATGCTACTTTCAAATTTCTTTTTTAAAAATTCTTTTTATTTTAAAAATGAAAAATGAATAAAATGATGATACAGAATTTCAAAACAAAATACAAAGAGATTAACACTGGTTAATATATTGCATATTGTTACTTTTAAATTAATTGTTTATATTACATGATATCGGCATGAAACAAATGATCAGTCATACAATGAAAGCACAAACTGTTCTTTTTATGAACTAACTGAAAGTGTAAATAAGATTCAAAAAGTACAATAGATAGTTGTGAACATGAAAGGGAAAGAAATTGCTGAAAGTAAAAAACAACTAGAATAGGGGAAAGAGAAAAGAAAGAAGGGAAAAGATTGTAACATATTGTGTGTGTATATATATATATATATATACACACAAAATGCATACATATGTACATATACACATTATATACAGAAATAACTATACTATTAATCCTGTTAATTCATTAACTTTGCTTTTGAACACTTCACAAATGTTCTTTATTGATAAAGTCCTCACTTTATTGTCACCAAAAATTTTTTCAGCACTCAAATTTTAGTAGATAGCATCCATATTCTTGTAATTTATACAATGTGCTAGCTTTCCAATTCTTTAAATTTATAGCTTTTTCTTACAATTTACAACAATTTCCAGTGCTTTCTTAATATTTCAGAATGCAGCTTTGCTCTCTCTCATTTTCATGACACCTGATCTTCAAATTCAATGTGATTTCAGGTTCCATGGACTGTTGGGTATTTTTCCAATTCATCATTGGCAAAAAGAAATTCCTGTTTTTATCACTTTTTTGTTGTATGAAAAAATAAAATTTCATATAAGAGAATAACAACAGTGATTACACTGTTCATCGTTATTTTCAAAATAGTTACTCGGATATGCTTGAGTTATGAGACATGATGAAAAAAATACCATAAAACTGATTTCCATTATTTCAAATTATTAGTATTATTATTCTTAATTATTTATTTTTTAGACATCAGAACTCCTGTGCAATTTTCACTGACTTGTATTTTAGTGCTTTTACCCCACCCCATTTTTTCCCACCCCATTTTTATACAGGTAAAATTTTTCCTTGTCTCTCTTGTGACTTCCAAATCTTCATGCAAGCTTTGACTTATTGAAATGGCATTCCAGTTATTGAATCCAGTCTTGTTTCTCTTCCAAACAATCAAACAAATAGCCATCAGCCAGTACTGATTTCCATTCCCTGTGTTGAGTCTTTACTCATTTGATTCCTGGTAAACTGTATACTGTCTATACCCCTTCATCAAAGTCACAAGGATTTTGCTTAACAGCGAATGAAACCTTGAAAATATCTATCCAGCAAATGGTTAATATTCACACATAGAATATGAAATCAATGGTCACAGAAGACAGAAACATAATTTATGTTACAAAGTTATAAATGAGATATAGTTTGTATACTGCCAAAGTGGTGGGAAAAGTCTATCAAATACCAACAACGTCTCTTGTTAGATTATGTGTAATACAAAATCTAATAAAACCTTAAACTAGTTTGTATCCTTGAAAACAAGAAAGAAAAGGAGAACAAGAGAAAGGAGTGGGGGATGTGGTGCTTCTCATATCTCTTCACAATTCCACTGTCTTTGGTATCATACTGCTCACTTTGAGTTGGCTAAGGAAAAGGGTACCCATTAAAAAAACGTAGTTCATTGTTTTGTTGATTTCTCATATTATAAAAAAATGGTAGACACATTAATAATACAGATTAAACTTAGTTTGTCCTATGATTAGAACAAAAGTTTGTGAGAAAAATCTTGCAGTATTCAATAACGATTATTCAAGTCAGCATTTCTCACAGATCATTGACACACAAATGGGATGTTTCTACTAAAAATAAAATAGGAGACATCAGTCTTACATTTAGAGAATTAGCCTAATGATTTTGGCATGCAATCATTCTTCATTCACCAAGCTAGGGCTAACCATGTGCTCTGACATTTACAAATCCAAGCATCATTTTGGAAACTTCTTAATACCATGATGGTTAATTTCATAGGTCTTATAATTGAATTCCTGAGTTCAAATCTTAGCTCTACCATTTACTAAAGTTGAATCCTTGAGAAAGTATCCTGCATCACTAAAGTGAGTGTATCACTTTAGTATCAGTGTTAGTCAGATAAGCATCATTTTTATTTCCTCTTTTAGGAAAGATGGAGAATGCTAGTCCTAATTGTGATATACCAAGATATTGAAAAAAGATAGTTGTCCATTAGTCAGACTTAATATTTATGATGGCAAGAATTGGTTTCTATTATTGCTACTGCCGCTTTGTTTTTAGGGAATTTTGTGTAAATCTCATAATCACAAATAGAGACTACTATACCATTTGTGATGCAGTGATGAGTAAGATATATGAAATCTCTTCTAAAAAAGCTAACATTTTAAGCAAGGGAAATAGACACTCCTGACCAATCAATAAGCATCAGTCTGTAAAATTTCTGGTTAGATAATTACCACAGGGCAGTATGGTAAAGAATGATGCCCTGGAAATGTTGTTACATTGATAAGAAATGTCTGAAAAGATGAAAACTAGGACACAGTGTAAATGGCAAGCCAGATAATGAGTCCTACACTTCCGCTCCAAGATGGTCACCTCCTAATCTCTATGATTTGAGAATATATTGCTTTACATACCAAAAAAAAATTACCGATGTGTTCTTGGATTGTCCTGTGGCCTAATATGATCAGATAAATTGTTAAAAATAAGTAGATCTTTCTTGTCTTCTCGGTATCACAGACATACAACTTACCTGAGTTTAAAGTTATAGGAAGGTGAATAAGCCAGGAGAGGGAATGTTGGTCTCAGGAAACTTTGAGAAGGAAATTCATTCTCCTTTTGGGATCCCAGTCGGGAGCACAGCCCTGCTAAAACCTAGAGGTGATCCAGTGAATTCCATGTCAGGATCTCTATAATTTATAAAATGGCAAAATAATAGATCTGTATAATAAAATTGTTTTAGCCAACAGTTTTTGGTAATTTGTTGCAGCTGCAAATTTATAGACTGGAATGGTAAGAAAGAAATATGAATAAAATTGCAGACACCACAATACCTGTAAGTAGAAACAGCTAGGACAAAGTTGCCAACACTGGTACAGGATATTAGGGACAGAAAAAAACCCACAATCAGAATCTTACTGTAAGTGTATAGGGAAATTCTGGAAGGACTTGATCACATTTATTTGTTTTATAAAGTTACTGTTCAAAGGGAATTGAATATAATTGCAGAAGCCAAAGTAGAAATATCAGTTACAAGATTCAGGAGGTGCACAGAAATCTTTTTGAAGGGCTAGGGATTTAGCTCAGTGGCATAAGTGTCTGCCTGGTAAGTGTGAGTTCGTCAATCCCCAGTACCAAGAAAAAAGAAATACTTTCGGAAATATATCTTACTTATGATCACTTAATAAAGTCGAGTTATCAGTACAGAACAGAAAGGAAAATTATGATGACTTTTGCACATGAAAATTCCTCTCTGTCTCTAGACAGCCACTGGAATGTGTGACATCTAAGATGGACACAAGCTTATGGAGAGGTTCTCTGTTCTCTCTGTTCTACAAGGAACTTATCTTAAGGCCACTTAAAATGGATTTTTAGTAAAACTAATTATCTGGTTCAATGTGTGATCCTATTGCCACTTGTAATCAGTTATGAAGGCTCCTTAACTTGTGAAAGCCATGATGCTGGTCCATTTTTTTCTTTTGCTTTGCTTATAAATGGTGGCTCTATATTTATGCTAAATACAATGGTAATCAAACAGAATATCACTAATAAAGTATAATTCTCAAAAGATTTAAGAAATGACAACCATACAAATATAAGTACCTATCAAAGATATTAATGTTAATTCATTTTAACTAATTCATTATAAATTAATGATCACTATAATCACATCTCCTTTATGTGTGTATATATGTACCCATGTCCATGCATAGATATATAAAATTTAATTTAAAAATTGAAATAGAACTAATTAATCTGATTCAAAATTGGTTAATACTATAGAAAAAGGTGATACAGTTGGGTCGTTGTTTCACTGGTTACAAGAACTTCCTTCTTCCTATAAAGAAGAGCTATGAAAAAGCAGACAACTGAAAAATCAAATTAAGTTCTTCTCTGAAATACCACTTAGTAAGCTGTTTGACGTCTTCTGAAATTTTGGATTGTTTTGATCATTTATCTGACATTTTCCCATGTTCCCTTCTCAGTATGTTCCCGTGATCATAAACAAACATCCAAAGATAAGCCGTATTTCAAAGGTAGGCTGGTTCTTCTTACATTTGGCCTGCAAAGAAAGTACAAACTAAGCACACAAGTCTCCTTGAATTTTCTCTGGAAACCTGGAACCATTGATTGGAACTGAGCAAAGGCTACTGCTGAAGGATTTACTTCTGTCTGAGATATTTCAGAAGAAATCTTCATGATACTTTGGAAAGCCTTGGTAGTTTGCTTTTCTATCCCGAGGCCATGAAACCGGGTGTAAAGCATTTGTTCCCCCAAATTCCAACACAGCACTCATGAATTTGGGCGATTTTCTTTCAATCTACAAATTTGGCTAAAATCTCTGATGTCCCATAAATAGCTGCTCTACTACCTGTGAGCCACCCCGTGTCATGTTTGTGTGAGAATTTTGTAGGTCTTGACGCCACATTTTAAGTCAATTCTATTTCTTTCTACTGGTCTTATCAGGCCTCTTTAGGTGAGGATAATGCTCAAATGTGAGCATCCTTTGTGATGCTCATTGCACATTTTATTGTCCAAGTGTATCCTGGTACAAAGGGAGATACATCTTAAGAAATTCTTCAGATATATTTGTTCCTGAATTCGGAGAGTAAGAGAGAAATCATACCACTTTAAAAAGTTTCATTTCAGTTTGTGAATGTATATTCCCTAGGTTGCTAATTAGAGATGGATTTCAGTAAAATAAAACAAAACACAACAACAACAGCAAAACAAAACAGAAAACCTCAGCATATATCAATCGATATTAAATAATGGTGTTGACTGTATTTCATTTTTTAATTCATGATATTCCATAAAACATATTCATGGTCTGGTGGATACTGGAAGGGTGGGGTGGGGGCCATAAAGTCCTCTACTTTCACAAAACACATCTGCTTCTGGAATAAAAAAAAAATTCCTAGAATCCTAGACTTAGCTCATCAAAACTTTCTGAAAATTATCCAAGCAATATCATCTCAGAAATTTGTACCAAAAGTCAATTTTTGGAAGCCTCTGAAGTCAGTATCCTTTCCTTTCTACAGAGCAGTAAAACTCTCCCTTGTTGTGGTTGCTACTCAAATAGTTTAAAACTAAACATCAGAAATACAACTGTGAAAACCTTTTTCCCAAGTAAAGATTTGTTTTTTGCTTTTATTTATTCATTTAATAATCAAAGGCTTGAAACAATAAGCATAAAAAATAGAAAATTATGGGAAGGTTTGGAATCTCTGATATCTGAGTATATTACACAGACAATAAAAAACAACTTTTATAGCCCTTTTTAAAAATAGGTTGGGGGGAATTTATCATTTTCATCGAGTATGATAATTTGAATTTTGCTTTAATATATTTGGCAGTAAATTATTCAGCACCTCACCACCACTTTAAGCAAACTAATTTAACTGAGGCATTGTTGGCAAATATTTAACACATTTCATTACTTCTACTCAGTATCTACAGATATTATGTACTTTGGGGAAAAATTTCGTGTAAAATGTTTGCAACTTTCTGTGTCCATTCATACTTTATTTCTTACTACCTTTTGTATGTTGTGAACCAACCAGACATTTAAAAAGAAAATATAATTTGTTTAGTTTAATAAACTAATATTCTTTGAATTGCATTGCTTACGGATTCACAATTCTGTGCTACCATCATCCTTATATAATTTACTGTTGTGAAATAAATTCCTTTTAATTGCAATTTTAACCAAAGTAACTAACTTTTACTGCACAAACTGCAAATTCAATACCGCCTTGTCTATAATGGTGTGTAATGATGAGTTATTTAAAGCAACAGATCACTACAAATAATATGCCTATGGTAGGTACATATTTTGTGTTTTTAGAGAATGGCAAGAAATGTGCTTTATAAAATATGAGAGTGCTGTGGGGAAGATTAAGAGAAGACACACATTTATACAGGGGAGATAGTTTCCTCTAAGCTCGTTTACAAGACTGCTAGGGATCCATGAACAGTAGGAGAAGAAAATGAGCCCTACTCCACTTCCAAACAAAGAATTGCTATCGAAGGTTATGAAGATTTGCATGCTGACACTGAGATCACTGAAACAATCGTATTTGCTTTCAGGGAAAGAATTGAAATGCTTTATTGTGCCTAAACATGACCAAGGGAAGCATGACCCTTGGATCATGGATTAGCATGAATAAGATGTACAAGAAGAAGGACTAGAAATGTTAGGTACTGTGGAAAGAACATTAGACATGAGATTCCAGAAAGAGTTTTCCAGCTGAATGATCTTGGGCAAACATTTCACCAAGTTTTTCAAACTGTGCAATGCAACCCATCAATTTAGTTAATTTTGATTAATATTTAAAAATAAACATAATATCATGATGTGGAATAGATAAAGCACTGAAGATTATCTTGCATGTAGTAAGGATAAGTACTGCCTCATGAAATTTTGCTTCAGATAAACTACAGTATATAGGTATATATGTCCTTCCTGTGAAATGAAAGGCATTTCTTACCTTGGGTCATCAGTTAAAAAATTGAAAGCCCTTGGAATAATTCCACTTAGTGTCTGTTTTTTTTTTTTTCCACTAATGGAAGAAATTAGGTACAATATCTACTTTTATTATTACACTACTGGTATCAAAAATAAAAAGGTCAATAAAATAATGCTCATAAATGTAGATGAATTACATAGTATAATCCACATAAGCAAAGGTTTATAATTATCGTTACGCTTCTATTACTGCTACTATCCTTGGTGTGATGAAGCTGACTCATAAACCTCCACAGTGGAATTTGAGAGCAAAGGAAAAAAGAATAAGTCTGAGACCTTGAGTTTCTGGTTTATCTCTTCTCTCAATCTCAACTCAGATTTTATTCTGATGTACGGCATGTTATTTACAAAAGCAAAGATGGATCTGATTTAGGCACATTAATCTCTCTGTCTCTCTCTCTCTGTCTCTGTCTCTCTCTGTTTCTCTCTTTCTCTCTCTCTGTCTCTGTCTCTCTCCTCTTCCCTCTCTCCCTCTCACACAAACACACACATCACTGAAGAAGGAAGTTATTTTGGGAGTTGTTTACATGCTTCAAATAGCCCGAATCAGTCTAAATCATAATTATCTGATCATACTTCGGCTTCACCCCTTTGATTGTGAACTTCAGAAGGACTTATTTACCTTTGCATTTTAAGCACCTAACAAAATATCTGACACAGTGGCCACTCAGTATGCTATAATTAAACAGAAAGAGTTATAATCCTTTTTTGTTCATACAACATCCAGAGTGAGCCTTTAAACATCTAGTAATTTCAATGCTCCTCAGAAAATACTCTGATTCCCCGGTGGGAGTTGGAATAAAATCTGAATTACAAGGTCTTCCTGAGATGTCCCTATTTTTCTCTCGGACTCATTACATGAAATTTATGTTTAATATGTATGCATGTCCCCAGGAGAAAGTCACAACGGATTTCTTTTTCTTCTGCACACTGGGTCCACCTGTTCCCTTCTTGAACCATTGTAAATGTCCACTCTGTGCAAATTGTCCTTTTGAATGATAAATCCACTGAATATATTTACTTTTATTCTCTATCCTTTTTGCTCTATCCTATTTGCTCATTGGAGGGAAAGTACTTAACAATATTCTTGTCTGTGACTGAGTCACTTCTGCACTACTATTGGCTTGAAAGACTTTCTGTATAGAATCAATGTAAATAAACATAGGAGCAATTCATAAGAATATATCGCACAATTTTAGTTTTTTTCTTTTGAATTTCCTTGTTCTTTCCAGTCGTTCTCCTGATATGCACTGTTATCAACAATATTATTCTTTAATACTTTATTCTGAATAATTTTGTGAAAGCATTTCTTTTGCATTAAGAGATGAATTCACGAAATAAAAGTGTTTGTATGTCTAGTAATCTTCGTGTTTATCAGCTTCAGGAGGTCACGCACATTCACACAAGCTTCATTCTTAGCAGTTTACTAATAGAAAGCTACAAACCCTTTGGAATCCATGGAGGAAGACTAAGAAAGTCTGGCTAAGTCCAGTGATCTGACTTTACATTTGAATAAAATGAATACCAGAGAAGTAAAGTAATGTGTACAAGGTCATACATTTGAATATGTTATGTTACTCCCAGCTATTAGACTGTGCACCACCCAAAGACATCTTGTCGTCTGGTTGTTATTAATCTAGAATTGAATTTGGGGTCCTTTTATGCCAAATGAAAATTCTAACATTAATACAACTATGACTAAACTTTATCTTTCTTTTTAATATATTGCTATCACATAGACATAATATAACATATTAATATATTAGGATTTATGCATTTGCTCATATGACTTGAATTAAATATTTTATCTATAAAAATTTATCATCCTCATTGAGACATTTTAAGATCTATAAAGGAGGAATTTTTTCATTTGTAATTTGTAATTTTAATTATTCATGTTACTATTATTATTTGAAATCCTATAGAGTGCTTCTGTGAAGCCTGTTCATACTATTCAATGTTTGGACCCCCACACCAATCCCAGGGTCAAGGTTTTGCGCTTAATAGTTTATTTGGGAAGTGTTCTCAGGAAATACTAGGAAGAGAGATAATGAGACAAGGAAAGAAAGAAAACCAAAAAAGGTAACACAGTGGGCGGTTGGTATATAACGCTGTTGAAGAATTTTAGAAAACTGGTTTGGAATAGTTCAGGGCCAACTCCTTCAGCAACCCTGGGGAAGAGGGTTTTTGCACCAACTTCTTTCATCGTCTGAAGGCAAATTCTATGAGCACTCTTGGAGTTCCTATTGGCGGCCTTGTGTGCGAACTGAACATAAGCTTTGGCCAGGGTCTCAGCTGTTTATGGTGATGGTAAGATAAACCCTGAGGCTGTCCAGGTGACCGGCTGATGTTGTCCACTGTATCTCATCTTACAACTGTGCAATTACATCATTGGTCATTCAGCTGTATGTGCTTAGTGTAAGTATGTGACTGTAGACTTAGAACAATACCAAGTACTTTGAAAAAATCACCCGGTCAATTCACAGAAATACTAGAAATCGATTTAATTCTCAGCTAAGCTTATAGTCTCAGGCCAGACGGAATAAGTATAAAATATTATGTTTCTTTTTCTTTTATAGTAACTAAAAAATGCTGACGAGTTTGAATTGGATAACTATTTCAAAACTATAAAAAGTTGGTAGAAGAAGCCAAGACAAGAGGAATTGGAAGAATTCAATGTATTGTTCAACGTATGGTGACTTCACAATTTTCCTCTCCAATCCCCAGCGTGAAGCAGAATGAGTACTGGCCCAGAAAGAACTACAAGAGAAGCAATGCAGTGCGGGCTCCAGGGAAGGGAGAGAATTTCATAACAATTCCTCCTATCCCGTTTGTCTGTTTTTGTTTATTTAGGTTGATGCTTCTTTTCTTAATACTCTTACTACACAATCCCAAAGCAATCTAATATCAGTCCAGTGAGGACTCGGAAAAGCCAAAATTCTAGGACAGGAAGTTTTTTTCTCTCTGATGAATAGACTTTGATATTAAGAGGGTAGGGTCAAACTTCGTGTGAATTTCTGTGTATCTCTATTGCTTCATAATATAGCCCAGATATGAATGCAGTCATGAAAATACATGCAAGCACAAGGAAATGGAAGCGTGCTTTCAACAGAAAGAACAAAAAAGATAAATCTTGGAAAAACAAGCAAACAAACACATGAATTCAGTGATATCTGGACATACCTTCAAGCTCAGAAAAGTAATTTTATAAAACTGTTTAGAAAAGCAATCTTATATAACTTTCAGGATAACTCTGACCTATGTTTTCACAGATCCTGTCCTCTCCATAGAGGGCATGGAGAAGCAAACCAGCAGCGAAGCCATGCTGCACATGCAGTATATCCCAGTGGTGATGCAGAGGCCTTGAATGCCACTTTAGAACTACAAACTACAGAAGGGGGGTTATAATTGTCCGCCAGCATTCAACCAGCCAGGAATGCCAGAAATCAACCAGCATTGCTGGGTACTAAAATAAAAATATCAGCATTGTCTACATAACTAGAAAAAGACACAGAGTGTCATTTTATATTATTCACTAGAGCAGATCACAGCCTCAAATTAATCAGCAGCTTCAAGTTAGGAAATTTTAACTTACATGGGAAAAGATTATTCACAGACACTAGCACTGAGATGATGCTGATGTTGAAATTATATAATAAACAATTAAAACCTGCTATTAAATGCTCTAAAAGGAATCACAAAACTTTAGAAAAAATAGAAATATAAAGTCTCAAGAAAGAAATATAAGATATAAAGAGGAACTAAGTGGAAATTTTAGAACTGAAAAATACAATAAGGGAAAATTTTTAAAAACTCACTAATGATCTCAAAGTCGGTTTGTGGATGAGACAGAGAAGCATTAATAGATTTGAGGTAAATGAAGAAAAATTCTCTTCTGAACATAAGAGAAAAAACATTGAAGGAATGAGTAGGTGTCTGGACTGCAAAAGGTGAAATACTGGAGTCCTCAGACTACCAGAAAGAGAGGAAAAATAAGATAGGAACAAGAAAATACTTACAGACAAAATAGATGAAATATCAATTTAACAAAAGAATAAGCCCACAGTTTCTAGAAAAAAAGTGACTTTCCTATAGGATAAGCCTAAAGAAACTCATGTTTAGGTTTAGCATAATCAAACTGCTGGAATTAAAGCAGAAATAAATTTTTGAAGAATCCAGAATTATGTGAGGCATTATCAATACAGGAATAATGACATATTGATGAAGATTTCCCAGTTCAAACAATTCAGGGTGGGAACAGCTGTTTTTAAAATGATGATAAAAATAATTTTGACATGGAATTCTATATTCAGCAAAAGTTTATTTCATCAATGAAGGTGAAATAACGAAATTTTCAGATGAAGGAAAATTAAGAGTTTTGTTGCTGGAATATCTGCTCTAAAATAATTGCAACATAAATTTTATTACATGAAAGAAAAATGATATCTGACAGAAATTTACAGCATCAGGGATGAAAGAAAAGCAACAGAAATGATAATATCTGGATGACTATAACAAAACTATCACACTCTTCGTTAGTTATTTAAAGTAGATTTGACAGTTGAAACAAAAATTATAACAATTTTTCATGAATCTAGAAGTAATATGTGACAGCTATAGTGCAAGTGGGAAAGGGTAAAAAGCCTTACACAGTACTACAGCTTTTTATATTCAACTTGAAATGCTGAAACTTCACATCTAACTAGACTGACAAAAATGAAGCATGTACACAATAATTTATAAAGCAGTTATTAAAATAAATTGACAGAGTTGGAATTAAAATTTCAATAGGTACATTAAAATAGAATTCTAAGGGCCGAGAGTATAGCTCACTGTCATAAGTACCTGCCTGGCAAGCACTAGGTCCTGAGTTCAATATCTTGTGCAAAAAAAAAAAATGTGGAATACCAAAAGAAACAGAATTTCCAAATAACCTATTAGAAAGTAAGAAAGGAAGAAAACCAGGGATCAGTAAAACAGAGAAAAATCAAAACAATTTTTTAAAAAAAATGGTAGACATAATTCCAATTAACTGTCAATTTTTAAACATACTAATTTAAAAAATGTTAAAATGAATGTAAAGTTACTGTTCACATTCTGCCTAAAGAATTTCAAAGTGTAATGATATAAATAGATACATTTTATAAATATAAAATTTAAAATATGAACCTACTAATTAAAAGAAAGCTAAATGACTATATTAATGTAACACAAAATAGATTTCAGAGCAAAACATTTTCAGAGATAAGAGTAGGCATGATATTAGTAAAAATGTCAGTTTATGAAAAAGACATATAAATCCTAAATGTCCAAGTACCCATTGCCAATACATGCAGCAAAAAAGAATAAAGTCAGAATTGAAAGGAGAACTAAAGAAGCCTCGGCATAACAAAAATCAACACTGTGTTCTATTTGAGACAGGATGGACATATAAATCAATATAATAGAATGAAGAGAACAGATGAGGCCCCATGTGAATATAAACCAATAGATTTTTGACAAAGGTACAAGAGGACTTTAATGATGACATAATGGTCTTTTCACCAAATAGTGCTGAAATATGAGTATAGCATATAAGAAATGAATCTCAATGTAAACATCACATACTATAAAAAATAATTTAGATCATATGTAAAATGCATGCCTACGAAACTTTAAGCAGAAAATACATGAGCAAAACTTTATGGTGCAGGGTTTTGCTGAGTTTTCAAACTTAACAAGAAAACTGCAGTCTATAAAGTAAACAATTGATACACTGAACTCAACCAAAGTTAGAAATATTGCTCCAAAAAACACATTGTTAAACCCAGAAAAAGACAAACTAAATCTGGGAGAAACTATTTGCAAGTCATGTATAAGACTGAAAGCTTATATGTTGAAAATATAAAGAGCTCTCATTGATTAATATCAAGAAACAATCATTCTATTAAAAAGTGGACAAATAGCTGGGGATTTAGCTCAGCGACATAAGCGCCTGCCTGGCAAGCACAAGGTCATGAGTTCGATCCCTGGTATCAAAAAAAAAAAAAAAAGACTAAATAACCTGACTGCTTATACAAAATCAAGACCAATTAAAAACTTGGGGGTTTTTATAAAAAAAAACTGGACAAATATCTGGGAAGGATATTACATGAAAGGTGATACATAAAGATGGCAAATTAATACATGCAGATTACTTAATCTCATTAATCACAAATTAGAACAATAATGAGACACCACTACATATGTCTTAGGGTGATTATAATAACAACACTTGCAACTTTGCACATTGAAATCAATGTGGGACAGTTTGAATGCACAGGTGCTGGTGGTAGGAATGCAACATGATACAATCACTATGGAAAACATTTCTACTTTTTCTTGCAAAGTAAAATAAACTCTTACTATCTAACCCAAAGATCCAGTTGCTGCGTATATATCCTACAGAAGTAAAAATTTGCTATTCACCATTGTATGCACAGAAATGGACACCACTTTTTATAGAAACTTCATTAATAGTTGCCAAAAGAAACAATATTCGTCACTATCAAATATATAAATACTTTCTAGAATGTTTTTTTAAAAATCAGACTTAAATCTTAAAAATAAAGAAAAATGTAAAAATTTACCCTCAAATTAAAAACAATCTAAATGTCTTTCAATAGTGGAATGGATTAAAAACTTGATAAATGATTACAATGTAATCAGTCAGCAATAGCAACAAATGAATTATTACTTCACACAAGAAATTAGATGAAACGCCAAAGAATTTTGCTGCTGTGTTGCAGGAGCCAGTAAGAATAGATTACATAGTTCGTGGCTTCATTTATGTGGATCTCTTGAAAAGGTAAAACTATGGTAATGGAGAATAGATCTGTGGTTCCCAGGAATTAGAGAAATTAGTGAAAAAGTTGTGGATTTAACAGGGTGGTAAGTGAGACTTTTTAACGAATCAGTTAATTTTTTATTTTATTTTTTATAGAAGAAACTGTTGTAGATTCTAATTAGTATGGTAGCTATATGGATCAATACACGTATTAAAATTCACAGAATGGTGCACACGCACACTCATACACAAAGTTCAATTCACCATGTTATAATTTAAAATTAATTAAAAAGAAAAAAGACTTGTAAATATGCTAAAGACTTGAAAATTCCCAAGAAGAGATTCTCTTTACATTAAAAAAAACAAACTGCTTAAAACACCTTTGACCTATTTGCCTCTCTCTCCATCTCACCTATGCATTAATAAAACTAAAATCTCTCTTTCTTTGCTATGTTGTTCCTATACCGAGCCATGCCCAGGCTGCACTAGCTACAGTGTTTTTCTATTTCTCATTTAGAAACCCATTTATCTTTCATATGTTCATTTCCTCTCTTACTTTTCCTGAGAGAATCACTTTACCCTCTTACATGTTTTCTAATTCTTTACATTATGTCCTGAGGATTCACTTTGGCTAAGGTAGGATTCTCCTTAATGCCCCCCAAATAGGAAGAGGCTCATAAATTAATGAACCTAAATGCCAAAATAGTTAAATAACCCTCTTAGGGTCATCAAACAAGGCAAAATTGGAAACAGCACATCAATTTAGACCTCTTAAATTTTCTTTCAATCCTCCCATGCTTATCAATATATAATGCATATCAAACTCATGCACATCAAAATTCAAACCACATTGTTCTTGTATACTATGCTCACCAAGCATAGTATTTTAAAATAGTCCCTTTGCTTAGAAATCTGTTTATTAAATAAAATTCTATAGAACAGCTGGTAAGAATTGCATTTCAAATTAGTTATGAGTGTTTAGTTTAAGGATTTCCTTTGAACACACAAACTCCTGGACCTCACTCAAATGGTTTCAAGTGTTGGGTTTAAATGTGGGAAGAAATTAGCATTATTTTAATGATGTCTGTTCATTTAACTTCTCTAAAATACAGTTAACTCACCTGCAGGGTTTTGGCAGTGAGGTCTTTCATTACAGCATAATTTCAGAGAGGGATCATGAACTTGGAGCTAAGAGGTGAAATATTTCTCAATCCCTGATGACAAAGTTCAGTACATGCTATCTGGCTTCCTGTTGGCCAAGCAAGGTGACATAATACTGCCTGTTAATGCAACATTTGGCAGTTCAGTGTTCTAAAGAAGTAAAATAAGCAGTCCAGACCAATAATATTCACAGAAGCGGAAGTAAAATCAATAATGTAATGGCTGCATTTGATAACCAACTTCTTGTTATACCTAGTTACCTATCATGAAACTATATTTTTCAGGCTAGAACTATTTAATTTAAAGAATATTTTTGTCCAGCTCAGTCATCTGTTGAGAAACCAGAGTAAGAGGAAGGGTTCTCGTATGGGTTAAGTTTCAAGCATAGAGAAGAATCACAGTGATGATAGTAGGCAAGGGAATGTTTTATACCCAATGTTCCTTTGGGGGGGTTAAACTTCTAAATTAAAAGCAATGAAACCCAGAAGGTGAAGGAATGACTCACAATAGGATTATGGGAACAGAAAGGGGGTAAAATTGTTGCTACCCAGGAACACGAGGTTTGATAATGAATATAACAGCATAAAATCAAGAGAAAGCACTGGTTTGGATTTCCCCGAGAGTATCCAGCTGTCCGTGTGGTCTACTTTTGAGTTTTCCCTGAAGTAGCTGCAGTCACCTGGCATAGACATGAACAGTGCAATTTTCTTCATTCCCCTGAACAGGAGAGCACTGTAATTTGGGAAAGAAAATTTCTTGTTCCTGGCAAAGGGGGCATCAGTTGTGAGTGACTTCATTTAACCATGAGTTGACAGTGGATGAAGGACGTTTCCCATAAAAATAGAAAGGCTGTCTTAGTAGGAGATAGGATATAGCCTTATTTGCAGGAAAGAAAAAAGAAAGATGTCTACCATAATATTTCACTGGGTTGCCTATTAATTTGATAACATTGGACAGATTGTATTAAGTTCATAAAATCTATAAGGAAGAGATAATTATGCTTATCAGTGGAGTCTATTTGGGATGAAATAATATACCGAGTCTGCCAAAATACATGTACACACTTTAGGAAAAGAAAACTGGTATGATGTTTTCCCAACATATGACATTCCACTCATATGAGGGACCCAAAAGGATGCTTCATATTGCAGAAAATCCATTACACGGTCGGGCCTTAGAGAAGGAATTGGAAATGCATCTATAGCCATCTCAGTGATCAAGGTTACCCAAGCAGCAGTTCACCATACTGATAAATGTCTGGGAGTTAATAACCACCACTCTGGGCACCTCTTGTAATTGTACAGGTCAAAGATAACTTGTATTAATCTCATGATATCTCAGTAAATTTACTATTACATATTTAAACAAGATTTTTTCTGAAATATGTATACATTTGGGGGGGACTATATATGTTGTTTTTAAAGGGTAATGACACAAATCTCATAAACAGACACAGTGAACACTAACCAAGGTCTCTAATTCGCTAATGAGGGAACTACTGGAAAGACACACTGATTCAAATATCGATAAGAGAGCCAGGCATGATGGCAAACACCTGTGATCCCAGTACAGAAGAGGCTGAGGCAGGAGGATTGCCAAGAGTCTGAGGCCAGCTTGGGCTTCGTAGTGAAATCCTGTCCCAAAAAAATTAAAATGAGAGATTTACGAAATAATAGATGAAAAACAGGGTAAAGAAAGATGGAAAAAATCAGATACAGAACTGGGCAACATGAAAGAGAAGAAAACGGTTGCTTTCCCAGCTATCTTTCTATAGAACAATGCACCTTATCTGTCTTTTGAAAATATAATATTTAACATTACAGAGTCTACAGTATAATAGGAAAAAATCCATCAAATTCACATATCACCCATAGGAAATCAGATAACCATTTGCATGACTTTGTAATCTTTGCCTTGTATCAAAATATTGGCTAAGTTTTCATAATAAAGTGAAATTTCTGGAATCTCAAGGATAATGGGTAAAATGTATTATGATCACGCAGATCAAACCTGAATTACTTCATGAGGATTTGCCCTTATCTCTTCCTTCCATACATATTTCTCAGTGCTTCAGAGTCACTTTCCTCAAACATGTTTTCCATAGTTTTCTGTTGCCTGCCATAGGTCAAACACATATGTTTTTAACAAATAGTCATTTCGAAAAAGAACTCTCTCAAATTTCATGGAATTGGCTCAACAATACTTACTCATTTTCTTAAATCAGAAGTTTATTTCAGGTAAAATTCTGGGTTGGAATAAGCTCACACCACTCCATGCTTTCTCATAACCATCTGCCCAGTATGCAGACTTCAGGACAGAATTGTAATACAGCAAGTCATACATGTAATTAAATATAAATTATGTGTGCTACCCTGTACACTTTAATAAAATAGACTAGTGAGTTTTTATTTAGTCTAAAAAAAGATTTATTTAAGCCTTCTCATTAAATTAATGAATTAAAATGGACAAAACATCTGGCCTATTATTTGAGGTTTTTCCAATAATAGCAATATTAGTCTCACCTAAGACTGTGCTATATACTATGTGATAGGTATCTGTTACATGCATTTCCCTATTAGATTGCCTAAGTCTTTAGTCAGTGTGGGTGATAGAAAATGTGCAGATTTTCAAAACAGTGGTCTGCAGCTGAGTTTTCAAATACTTGATTTACAAATTCTTTTTGTAAATACCTAATCCCTTTGTGTCTCTGTTTCTTTGGTTGAAGTAGGAATTATAATGTAGCTCTTCTAAAATCCCTAGGGTTGTTCTTTAGAACTGACTGCGTTTGTATAGCACTTCATACATTTGAAAGGATTTCACATATCTGTCTGCTTCCAGGCTAAGGCTTTTTCCACTCTATCAAGTAGCCGTCTTCATACAAGAGAAAGGGTCTTAGGTAATGGAATTGAAGCTTTTATTAGACCTGAATCGGTCCTTATTTTCCACTGCAGATGTCATTGAAGAAATTCTGTAGATCTGCAAATACTTTCTTGGACCCATTGAAGAGTCAGGATGTGGCCTCAAAATCCAGATAAACAGCTGGAAGGAAAAGGAAATCATATGCAGTAATGTGTGAAGCTGAACAGATGAACAACAATTGTGAAAGGGAGGAAGGAAGGAAGGGAGGGAGGGAGGGAGGAAGGGAGGGAGGGAGGGAGGGAGGAAGGAAGGAAGGAAGGAAGGAAGGAAGAAGAAAGAAAGATGCCATGTGCTAAAATAAAGAGTAATTTAAATGTTATTAAAAAAATTGTCCAAGGAGACCAACTACTTTTCTAGAAGACCATCTTCTGTACTAATTTACTAGAGTTGCCATAACCAATAACACAAGCTAGTCTTAAAATAGAATTTTTCCCCTCAAAATTAGGAGGCTAGAAATGTGATATTAAAGTGGCAGCAGGTTTCCTTCCTTTTGAGACCCCCCCAGTTTGGGCCACCATGCTGTATTGTAAATTGGTCGTTCTGTGGTCTGCATTTCTCTATCCTTGTCTCTTCTTTTACTAAGGACACAAGTCCCACTGGATTAGGGTCCTCATCTTGGATCTAATTTAAACCTGTTTACCACTCCAGATATAATCACCTTTTGAGATACTGAAAATTGAGATGTCAGCCTATTAATTTGGAGAATAATTCCGCCCATACCTTCTTCTTAATGATGCTTTTACACATTTGCATAAATTCTTAACTTTCAATTTTATCCATACTTACTAGGATATAGCTGATTCACTCCACAGGTATTACTGCACCTAAGATAATGTATTCATTTATAAATAACCTCATGCTGTGATGATGCCTAGGAAACAGCCATGCAGTTCGACAGTCCTCCAAAAACACTAGGTGATGCTCCTTTCAGGTTATGTCATTGGGAGAATAAGTGGAAAATACAGAGACCCTGGGAAAAACGCATGCTGCTGTCCTGAACTGCATCTTGTTCTTGCCAATGTCATCGTTGAGATGTTGACCCATTTGTGAATGTGTTCATGTCAACTATGCTCCTTGGAATTTAAATGACAAAGGAAGCCCCTCGACAGAGAGTATACCCTTTGCCTGGTCATTCAGAATGCTTTCCACTTAAATGTATCACTGCCTCCAACACCCTCTTCTATTTAGTTACACAGGAGGGACATACTTCTTTTAGTGAATGGCCCTATTGAGAGCTTTTTCCATCTTACAGAGATTTTTTGCAGGGTGGGAGGGAAGATACAGGGAATTGGACATCAACATCTTCCCTTTTTAGACCATCCAAAGCAGCAGTTTCTACCATTTTGTTGTCTCCAAACAGAAGCAGATCAGAATCTGTTTATTCTGTGCCCTGAAGAACACAACAGGTTACATTGTCTCATCAATTTCTTTTTCTTTTTCTTTTTTTTAATTTCAGAGAAGAAATGGAAGAAGAGGACCTGGCTTGAGGCTGGACAAAAATCATCCAACTTAGAAAATAAATCAGCTTGAATATAATAAAGTTCATTTTGGCTACAACAAAACAAGTTTGCAAATGATGGCTATATCCCTAAGTTTGGTGAAGGGTTGCATAACACATCAGGTGGGCCAAAAAAGCACCAAATACATAAATTTTTACTAAACATAAAATGAGAGTTGGCAAAGTTGAAAAAGAAAAGGAAGAAACTGAAATGTGTGCATGAAATTTCCACATTAAAAACCCATCGTTCTTCCCTGGTCCTGATGCAATTTGAAAGGAAACAGACAATTCTATAATTTTAGCAAAAATATTTATGATACAATATACAAGTTCACCAAAACATTCTCTCCGATGTTCTCTCAAAAAAATCAGTGTTCCTTACTCCAGCAAAGGGACTGCTAAAATACTTTATTTTTAGTTCATTTCAGAACATTCTGGATTCTAACTATGAAAAGTACAATTGCTTTCACCTGTCTTAACCCCTGCCCCCAGCTCCACCAACACCTTCTTATCCAGGTGTGATTAGTTTCGTTTATATCTCACACCGAACAGGGAAACATGTTGTCAGTAAGAATGGAATCAAGGTCAGTGGGTCAGGGGTTTAAAAGACAAGGTCAAATATCAGATTTCTGTTCTAGAAGCAAAAAATGAGGAATTTAAATCAAAAGCACAGAATGCTAGCCCTGAGAAATGTCTGTAAAGTCTTTGCTTTAAATAATACATATGAATTTATTTTAAAACATATATAAATATTGTTACTACTTGTATTGTATGAAGATATTGTAAAACTTGCACTCAAAAGGAAAAGGTATGCGAAAGGTTTAATTCATTTACTGGTTCATTTTTTCAAACATTTAACCAACATTTATTTCAGTTTTATTTTAAGCCAGACAGAAACAGAGTGAAGTGGAGAAGCCCACAGTGCCTGGTAGTGGTTATCAGTCAGTATGTTCATGCTAGATTAAAAAGGCATCACGGTGTGAAAACAGAACTAGGGGAACCAACTGATTGTCAATCTGGTAAATTTTTTAATAAGACATAAGAAGGATCTCTTAGATATAGATATAGGATGTAATCAAGAATGGAATGCAGGTGTTCAGGGAAACAAAGCACTCACAAAGATTAACACTATACAAAAACACTTTTATTTCTGATTAATAAAAAATGATAAACAAAATTTTGCCAAAGGAAACCAAAAATCAGTGGTTCTTCTCGGAACTTCTCTTATTTGTTCACATTTTTATCTCTGTGCTTGAAGACATCTCTAACCAACCTGAAGAAACCAAAAGACAGTTTCTGATTATTCTCATTTTGGATGCTAGTTCCCCTTTCTCTTCTCCTCCTCTTGAACAGGGGTAGATTCTGTGATTTGCTTATAATTGAAGTACACAGCAAATGTGATGAATGTCATATCTGTACTTAAAATACACAAGCTTAGAGCTTGCTTTGCAAAAAGACGGTGTCTATTAATAGCTTTGATAAAGGAGGGTGCATGTTGTAACCTGCCCTACAGAATGGATCACATGACTAGGAAGAGAATATACTTTCTGAAAAATTGTCCAGGCAACTGACAACTGCAGTCCACCCTCCATAGAGAGGTGAACTCTACTAACACCCACCTGCGCATAGAGGATCAAGGGTTCCTCCCTGGGTGAACTCCCAGGTGACACTGCAGCCCGAGGGGCCAGCACTTTGCTTTCAGTCCTCTGATGTCCTGAAGCAGAAAACTCAGCTAAGCTATTCAAAACTTCCTGACTTGCAGAAAGAATGATGTAACAAACATGTATCATTTTAGTGAGTAACTTTAGGATAATTTGTTGTACAATATGAGATAACAACACAGATATTCAGATACTAGCTAAATATAATAGTTAAAAAAGAGGGAACTTCAATATATAGATTCCCTGCTGTGTGGAAGCTATTCAATTAGATAAAAATGATTTAGTGATATTTTAAAAACTTTTAAGGGGGAACATAAGAATCATAAAGAAAGACACAAATGCTCCTTCTTTTTAATGTCGTCAACCCTACCTTTAGCAAGTGCCCACCTGTGGTCAGCTAGTCTGCTACCCACAGCTGCACCCTCTTACTGAGACCAAGAGATGGCCTGTGCCCAGAGCCAGGAATGGAGTCTACACTCTGATGGATGGCAGAACACTCCCATCAGCCACCTCTTTTTCTCTGACTGCTTGGTTTGGAAAGTGATTAAGGCAATTTATGACTCTTGTCACCCAGGAAAAAAGAATATTCTTAACTTGGTTAAAAAAACAGACCTTCTAAGGAAAAGATCTAGACTAAATAGTACAGCAAATGGGGAGATGTGAAATTTGTCTCAACACCTGGTTTCAGTCTCCAGTAGAACAATACAGAGGTTTGTAAGCATGAGAAGAAGGCCCCTTGATTTGTATGCCCCTGTTTAACCATTAAAGTTTGATATTGCTTAGGAAAAAAATTTAGTTTAGAATCTGCAGATCTCTTGGGGCTTAAAGTCTCTCCTTGCTTTGGTCTGTTTTCTCATATATCTCAGGGGAAACACTGAATTCTAGATACAGAAACGCATTGTCCTAAATAAAGATAGGGAATTGGGCGAAACGTTTCAGCATCTCCAGATGCCAAGGAGTGAGAAAGAGAGGGTGCTATGTATACTTTGATATCAGAATATCTTTGCTCTGAAAAACTGAGTAAATGCTTCTTCAGTCGCTTAAAATGTGAAAAGTTTCTTTGCTTAGTGTATGAAACATGAAAGCAGCAGATGGGCTGGGTTTGCCCAGCTGGCTACAATTTACTGATCCCTGATCAAAGCTATTGTTTCCCAGGTTTAGTGTGTGGCAATCCCAGTAATTTGTAATGTCTGTAATGTTTGCAAAGTTCAACTAGTTTAATTCACATTTATTAAAATTACCATGGAAGGAATATGAGGTACAGAGAACTTTAGAGGGAGATCAGTAAATAAGAAATTGAAGGAACCAGGGAGCAGATGGCATTCCATAGCTAACAAACACAGATGAGAAATTGCTGTCTAAAAAGGAATGGACTTACTATGTTGTCATTTTTGAAAAGGAAACACTGGACTTTATGTAGATTTTCTATTCTCATGACTAAGATGCTACAGTAGGGACCAGCTGATTTCCGTGTTAGCACTGTACATTTGTTCCCAGGCATGCAGAGTTCTGCTGGTTCCTCCAGGGCCTGAAATGGTGATTGGAAAGGAAATGATAAACACAGACTTGCTGTACTTCTCATGCCCCAGAATGAGTCTGGCCGCAGTTTTTTTTCCCAGTGTGTTCTTCTTCCTCACTGGCCTGTTAATCTGACTGAATAGGACCCATCTCTCTGTAGGTACAAGATGTCACAGCCTTGAGAAGGCAATGACATTCTAATACCTGAGAGACCGACATTTTGGAAATGTGCAACTTGTGCTAATATGAATGAAAAGGCCTGTTCAACTTGGAAAGAAATTCACCAGTTTTCAAGCAAACATTGTTTTTGTAACCATTTGCATTTCCATGTTTCTCTCTGAAGTTGTCACTCATTTCTTTAGTTTTAGGCTTAGTATTATATAAGAAGAAGGAAATAAGGGTAGGGAACAGAGAGGTGATGGCGCTCAAAGCTCTTTCCAGTTTCAGTAATGGACCTGTTTGCCTTGCATGACGAAAACAGCCCAGCTCCCGCGCTCTCTTCCCCGGTGAAATGCCTAAGGCTTAAGCTGTGCTTTCTGAGTGTTCCTTAATAGGCCTGCTCTCATTTTTTTGTGAGGAATCATCTATATTGTCTTTTAGTTTGGGCACCCATCTAATGAGGGGTGCATCTTAAATTTTCCTCCAAAGAGCAAAGAATTTAAAATAGCTTCCAAATACACTCTGCTGACAGCATCTCAGAGCATGTCACAAGCTTGCACAGTCTTCCTCCAGAACGATTACACCTGAGTGAAGCAGTAGCAATGGTATTTTGCAATAGTAATGAGTAAGAAAGAAAGAAAATGATAGAAAATTAGGTCGCAGTAATAGAGGAGCTCCTGAGAGACCATCTTCCCTTTCCTTTGGTTTCCATGCAGATGTGCACTCAAGCCGTCTCCTCAAAGACGGTGAATCAATTTCAAAGAGCCTAGAGTCTGGGAAACAAGTAGCTTCAGGAAGCCATTATTCCGAGGCTTATTTTAAATCCCTCCTGCTGCACTTTCCAACACTAAATGCATGCTGAAACACAAGTAAAAGGTTTTTAACTTCAAGTCAAAGCAGTTTTTACCCTTCTTGAGAGGGTCACATGTGGCAACCTCGCCACAGCAATTATTTGTGTCTTTATTTACAAACTGAAGGCCTGAATTAGAATCTTACTGGGATATGATTACATATTTTTAAATAGACCTGGAAGGGACTTAAGTGAACTTAAGAAGAGGATCACTAATATTGGAAGTGACAATCTAGAATGTCCTGATGATTTGCAGCAGATAGTTTAGCTAGTTAATGGATGTGTTGATTGGATCAAAGACTTTTTTTAGATTCCAAAAGTAGACCAATCAAGTTCCCTCTGTGCCACATGAATGAGTCTATGCAGAGAAAACAGAACTCCATGGTCAGAATAAAATAGAAGAAAAGATTAGTGTCACCACCTCCCTTTTCCCACTGGTCTAGGGAAAGGACAGAGGGGCAAGGGCCATGTAGAGACAGCAGGAATGAGGCTCCTTTTTCCCTTCACTTTCAGACAAATAGACGTACGGCGTCTAAAGTAGTGAACAAAGAAGGTGGAGATTACTCTACACATTCACAAGTCCCTAGAAACTAGATACGATTTGTGTTGTTATTTACAGAAGACAGTAATTCTACAGAAAGGTCTCATCAGATTCAATGCCAAGGACAAGAAACAGGTGCGGGACATGCCATCCTATACTGTCGCAGGAAGAGAGTGTCCAGTGGAAAAGCTGAGGGAAGTCCTTCTAGTTCCTAATGAGGCACAAAGACCCTTGAACTCCGGCTGCTGAAGTGCAAGCAGGTCGGCATATGTTACATGTGCACTGTCAAACCCATTCAGGTTCCATTTCAAACACAGCATTTTTCCTCAGTCAGACTGTTTCCTCGTTGTTCATTTGCAAGTAACTATTTCACGCTTTTTCACACTTAAATTTTATAGGTTACAATTAATTAATTCTGATGATAGTTTGTTGAATAAAGGAAAGGATTATTCTAATAAATGGGCAACTGGGAAGGGAGATGCCATAAATCAGAAACCCCTAACTTTATATTACAGGTGGTACTTTTGGCTACTCATGGCTACCAACCAAGTGATCTTTTTTGTAAAACAAGCATTCAGTGCAGTCTGAATGATTGTGTACCCTGAACTTCATTTTCCCAATATTTTCGTTTTCATAAGGTGATCCATAAGTTCTCTGTTTTATTCCACAGAACTTGAGAAAGTCTGCACAATTGTACATACTAAAATGTAATAAATATGCGAAATCAGGCCAAAAATCAAATATGAAAATAAACCCATGGATAATATTAATTCACAAGCAATAGATAGCATACCATTTTGTATGCATGCTAAACAAGGTGCCAAAAATTCGGTTTAAAACATTTTAGTA